>CM073130.1:7680821-7970821 GCA_037039145.1 Fundulus diaphanus | reverse complement strand
ATATATATATATATATATATATATATATATATATATATATATATATATATATATATATATATAAATACATAAATACATACATATATGCACATGTACTGACATATATTCACCTGGTGATAGCAGCAGAAGTTCTTCGGATCATTGCACAGGTTATCGCACAGTGAATTAGATAGATTATTGCACATTGGTTACAGTTACAGTGCAGCACTGTATAATCTGATAGCAGCAGGAATGAATGACTTGCGGTAGCGCTCCTTTTTACAGACAGGGTGTCTAAGTCTGGCACTAAAGGAGCTGCTCAGCTCCTCTACAGTCTGGTGCAGGGGGTGGAAGGTGTTGTCCATGATGGATGTGAACTTGGACAACACCCTCCTCTCAGCTACTTTCTCCACTGAGTCCAGAGTGCAGCCCAGGACAGAAGTGGCCTTCCTCACCAGCTTATTCAGCCTCATTCTGTCCCGTTCTGCGCTGTCTGGAGCCCAGCAGACGACAGCGTAGAGAAGGGCTGAGGCCACCACAGAGTCATAAAAAGTCTTAAGCAGGGGCCTGCTCACTCCAAAGGAACTCAGCCTCCTCAGGAGGTGGAGGCGGCTCTGGCCCTTCTTATGCAGAGCGTCGGTGTTATGAGTCCAGTCCAGCTTATTACTGACGTGAACACCCAACAAAAGAGTCCTACGTCTCTGATTTCAGCTTCATAAATGTGAATATTTCTGTTTTCTTTGCTCATTTATGGCAATAAACTGAGTATCTCCATGTTTTGTTGACAGAACAAGAGATTTGGGAAACACTGATATTTTTCAAAATTTTGTAACATTTTATTATTATAGCAACCAATCAATTAATTGTTTAAAATAATCAATAGATTAATCAACAATGAAAATAATCTAGACCCAGAGTTTGTCTTTGCATCGTGTTTACTCCTGTGAGCTATAAAAATGAATTAGCTTTGAACTGTTTTTGTTCCCCCTTAGGTCACAGCAGTGTCAGACATTGGTGGGAGGACTGTGGATGAGGCCACGAGACGTATGATGTTCTTCATCATGGACTATGGCCTGTCAAGGCAGTACAACTTTGTGGGCTGGAATGGAAAGTAGGAATTCAGGACTTTAAATCTGTTTGAAGTCATATTTGGTAAGTGCATAATGGATAATAACTGTAATATACTAACTTTAGGATATTTGTGTCTGTCGAGGGAAATTTATGTATGTTAGGGTTAGGGGAAATACAACCCCACCTACAAACAACCGCACCTGGCTTGATGGAGAAACCAGGAGAACAGCTGAGCATCTTTACGACAGTGCACTTTTACTTTCGCCCTCTGGGGGGAGCCTCGCTGGAAAATCAACCCCGGTTGCATAGTATACCTTTAACTGGGACTAGTTTGTTGTCAAGTATTAATTGAGGTAACGGCAGTATACCTCTATGAATTGAAATTTAAATCTTGCGCTCCAAGCAAATAAGCACGCACACACGCGCTAGCAATCAGAAAGAGGAAAGGCGGGATTTAAGGCAGTACAACCAATGAGAGTTAAGTTTAAAAAAATGCACAGAGCACAGTCACGTGTGCTGCCGATTTAAAGGGGCAGGCAGTCAGACAGCGGCAGCAGCAGCCGCGGAGCTGCGAGAGGAGAAGAAGGGAAAAGTGAGGCACGTTATGTGGATCATGTAACCGTGCCACGGTAACTGTGGCAATTTAGATCTAAATTATTTTTATTTTGGACATGCACACACACACACACATAAAAAAACACTGACAAAAGGGCACTTTGGGCATCAAGGGGCAAAGGGGCAGGTGACCAAGCCCCCCGCCCCCCTCTGCACGTCCCTGCTGTTAGCTGTGATATCACGTCTTTCTTCCTCAGCCAAACCGGCGCCTTTCAGTTTTTTTCAGGTGTGCCCCCTGCTGTCGGGAAGTCTTCTGCTTCTTCTTTTTCTTTATGGATTTTTTTTGCCGGTTGGCACGCAACCAAATGGTGCATTACCGCCACCAACTGGTATGGAGTGTGGATCAGAATTATTTATACTAAACAAAACAAGTCACAATCAAATTAACAAAACAATATAAACAAAACCAAAAAAAGATTTCAAATCCTCTCAATTACATTTATTAATCTAAGATAATGAAAAATAATCACATAACAATTATCTCTGGAGTTTTTCTAAGTATTTCTATTAAATCAAATTGTATTCTTTTCCTTTTTAGATTTTGGACCATTTCTCTCCTTTCTCTTTCGTACTTCCTACAGTATACCATAACGTGTTCAACTGTCTCTTGTTGCTCACAATATTCACATCTGCCATTGTTATGTTTACTTATTTAGAATAATGTATTATTTAATCCTGTGTGCCCAAATCTAAGTCCTGATATAATTGTTTCTTCTCCTATGTTCTTCCCTGCCCATCTCATTTTTCCCACTCTCCTCTGGATCATGTAAAACCATCTTCTGTTCCTCTCTTCCTCCCATTGCTTTTGCCACCTTTCCTTCATCTTCTGTTTAATTATGCTCTTTATTTCCATCTTACTAATTTTAACTGACACATCAATGTCTTTTCTTGTTGTAGCCTCCTTTGCAGCCTTATCTGCCATTTCATTTCCTTTAACTCCCATGTGTGCTGGTACCCACAAAAATATGACTGTAATGTCCATCATTTGAATTCTGTATAATGTTTGTTGGATTTCTATCAAAATATCTGGTCTACTGTCTGAGTGTTTTATCGGTAAACTGATTAGTGATGAAGATGAATCTGAACAAATAATCACTCTCAGAGGTCTTATTTCTTCTACCCATTGCATTGCAAACAAAATTGCTAACATTTCTCTTGTGTATACTGATATATTATTACTTGTCCTCTTTCCTACTGTAATATGAAACTCTGGAACAATAAAAGATACTCCTATCTTGTTATCTAAACTTTTTTGATGCATCTGTGTAGATCTGAATGAAACTAGTAAATATTAATATATTCCTGTATTGTATTTGAATTTAAAAAAAAAAACCCTGACCTTATTTCCCTTTCGTAATAGTGTTAGATCTACTTTAGCTTCAGGTAGTATCCAAGGTTGTACTGCTGTCAGTGGTACTGTTGAACTGAACATTAAATCAGTTAATTCTAATTCCATTGCTTTTTGTCTAACTGTCTACCCAAAGCTTCTTCTCTCCCTGTTCTCCATTTCCCAACAAGATGTTAAAGTGGTCTGTGCTGGATGATCTTCACTATGACCCTGTAAATTAGCCCAATAGTTTAGAGATAACTGAATTCTTCTCAATGTCGGGAAGTCTGAACAACAACAACTCTTAATGCATCACGTGACTTTTGGCACAAATTTACCGCAGCGTGGGTGGGATTGTATCGTAGTCGAGCAGAGGCTGTTTTGTGCGAGCAGAGACCATTTTGTACTCGAGGAAAACTTATAAATGATATTTTGAGCGCAAGGTAGGCGGACAGTTTGCAAAACAATTTTTTTGTGTGAAACATATCTTTTTGTGTGCAAAACAAGTTTTATTTGTGTGCAACAACCTTTCAGCTGAAGACTTTTAACTGCATTTCAACCAGTAAAATAATGTTTAAACCAGGGGTGTCAAACGTACGGCCCGCCGAACGATTGTATCTCCTCGCTGCATCGACCGATCTGCACCTGATTTTTTGTGAGTCGGGTGGGGGGGGGGGGGGGGTGGAGCGCTGCCGTACGGGTTCGTGTGAATCGCCCGGTGGAAGGGCAGGGAAAATGCGTGACAGCTTCTGCGGTGGCTGGAGGGAGGAGGTGCGCGTATCCCAGCGGTGCTTGGCTGCGAGGGCCGCTCATCGCCGCTTGCGGCTTTAATTATTATTATTATTTATTCTTGGGACTTTTGAAACGGCTTTTTGGAGGCCTAAACATGCATGAAAACTCACCAAACTTTGCCCAAAATTGTCCCCCGTGAGAAATCGCATGATTTTAGTGTAATTGAAAACGGGCGTGGCAAACCTGCTCAACAGCGCCAACTAGAGTGAGTTGGGCCAAACCGTAACACGTAGAAAGCTGAAATTTTTTACCTAGGTAGGTTTTTTAAAATTATGAAAAAAAGTCTCTTGGGTGTATGCTCTAAAACCCACAGGAAGTCTGCTATTTTGGGTCAAAGGGTAAAATATTGGCCGTTTTTGCCTCAAACTTTAACGAACTAGTCCTAGGCATTTTAACCTATTACTTTCAAATTTTTTCAGCATGCAGTTACGACATTGACGTTTAAAAGTTATCAAAGGTTTTATGAAATATGCATATTTGCCTGAGCTGTCGCATTGCAAAAATCAGGTTTGTGGAAAACCATTAAAAACGCATTAAATCAGTAAGCCCCAAGCCATGCTTTGTCTGAGAATTATGAAACTCGGTAAGTGCATGTAACTTCATAGGCCCTACAAAAAAGCCTCTTGAAGCAATGGGCTACCTCCTACAGGAAATCATTCATTTCTCATCAAAGATGTCATTTTCCCATATTTTTGGGGGTTACATTTGAATAAACTACTCCTAAACCGTTACACGTATGGCATTCAAAGTTACTCCAAAAAATTCCTCACACATAGAGGATCAAAAGTTATCAAAAACATTTTTGCTACGTCCAACCATATTTTTTTGACAATTATTTATAACATGAATTGTGTTTTGAAGGAAAAAACATTTATTATTTCCAACACTAGATGGCAGCACACCCAAATGTTTGGGCGTCATCTGTAAGTCACGGTACATATTTTACCAAACCATTTATACACATTCGTCCAAAAGTGGAAGCAGCTTTAAAATATCTTTAGCTGGCCTTTAAAAGAAATAAGATTTTAATCTTTAATCCTATATGTAGGAGCGCAAATGCATTGATTGGGTAATTAGCGTTCATGTCTTTTTAAGGGGGGAACTTTTCTTTGATAGGTAGGTTTTCCACCCGGAAGGGGAAAACAGTTTTTGACCGCAAAAAGATAAATACAAGGAAGCAAGTCTGCTTTATGTGTTGTCTGGAGATGTGTTCATGTATGATGGACATTTGATATGCAAAGAGGAAAATAAATGGACGAAGCGTTCAACATGCCCTGACGACTCGGACTCTAATTCATCCCAAAAAGGTAACAATAAGCGCGTCAACTATATTACCCCGATGCAGCACCTCAGTGGCTTAAAGTATTGGCTTGGCCGCTACAAAACCAGTCAAAAACTGTTTGTGCATCTTCACGAACTGTGCATAAGTAAAGATACGTGTTTCTGCATGGTTGATGGTGGTGATTGCGCAAGATAAGACTGGGCTGGAGGTTACGTGTTTGGAGTGGAGCATCAGCTGATCAAACTCAGCTCACCTGAGGTGACGTCGGACAGGATAGACATCGGTGAGGACGCCGTTGATCAGCTCGGCGCTGGATTTGAACAATCATTCGTCTGGATTAGGTATGTGTAGCGCTACCACCGATATGATGGCCATCTAAATATAGTGTGCACACATAAGGGCGTAATTCCAATGCATTGGTTGCTGAAGTGGATGAACAATTAATTTTGTATCAACAAACTGTTGCGATCTGTGGACTGTTGGACTTTAATTATGGAGGATTGCGCGGCTAAAATGGATAAACATTTTAGCCGAGGGAACCAGTTGATTGCATAAAGGTCTTGACAAGCAGCATTTCCTCCTGAAAAAGCGTAGAGCCACAGGGAGAGTCGTCTGCATTGTCCATGGCTTTGCAACAATCCCTCATACTGAACAAGCATGAAGCAACAGGGAAAAAAAACCTCCCCATTAACAGGAAAGAAAAACCTCTAGCAGAACCGGGCTCAGTATGAACGGTCATCTGCCTCGACCGACTGGGGGTTACAGAAGACAGAGCAGAGACACAACAAGAGAGACAAAAAAGCACAGAAGCACACATTGATCCAGCAATCTGTTCTATATAACCATAACTGTTATAACTTTGGGCAATAAATAATGTGCAATAATCTATTTAATACACTGTGCTATAACCTGTGCAATGATCCGGAAGAACTTCTGCTGCTATCACCAAGTGAATATATGTCAGTACATGTGTATGTAGGCATATATATATATATATATATATATATATATATATTTATATATATACACTTTATATACACTTTATATATATATATTGTCTAAAGACAATTACAAGATCGGCTTTCTATCACCTGAAGAACATTTCCAGGATTAAAGGACTGATGTCTCAGCAGGATCTGGAAAAACTAATCCATGCGTTTATCTTTAGTAGAATGTACAGTATGTATATGTGTGTGTGTGTGTGTATGTATGTATGTATGTATGTATGTATGTATGTATATATATGTGTATATAACCGGGAAGTACACATGACATCACCTGCCTACTCCGATTTCTTTTGTATTTTTTTAATTCTTATTTTTTTTTCTCACTTTCTTTTTGATCCACTGTATATAGGAAGATACACTGTATATAACTGATGCACCCTTTCCTACTGCTGACTATTGACTGACTATTGAGCCGATGTGACAAGTGAATTTCTCCAATGTGAGATCAATAAAGACTATCTTATCTTATATCAAGACTTAGATTTGCCCACACAGGATTAAATGGTACATTATTCAAAATAGGGAAGCATAACACTGGCAGATGTGAGTATTGTGAGCATGGGCGTAGGTTTGTATAGGGACCATAGGGACATGTCCCTACCAAAATTTTGGACCGACCTAATTGTCCCTACCAATAATTCGATGTGAATAACATGTTTATAATTTACAATACAGCGTTGTTACAGCAGTCGCTTTTTTTCCTCTCGCAGCTCCGCTGCTTGGCGGCGGCTGCTGCTGCAGCTCCGTCTTCCAGCCTGCGTGTCCAGTCGGTCTTTCCTGTCGCTTTAACTTAGCAGCGCACGTAACTGTGTTGTGTACTGTTTAACTCCACTCTCATTGGTTGTTCTGCCTTAAGTCCCGCCTTCTATCTCCCTGGTTGGCTGTTTTCTAGTGCGTGCATGTGCGTGCATGCTTGCAGCGCGAAATTTAAATTTAATTCACGCTAGAATACTGCGGTTACTACAACGAATATTAGACTACGAAACTAGTCCCAATTAAAAATTTTATATTATCTATGCTATAACAGGCGATAGAAGAAGCAGGAGAGAGTAGTTTTGATTTGTGGAACTTAAGAAATGTAAATAACCAACGTTAGCATCTTAAAATAATATTTAATTCTGAAGTATAATACATTTTATCAACAAAAAACTTTTTATTTTATAAAACTAAATATTCTGTGTCAGGCAGGAGTTCTGAAGACTGCTGGAAAAATCGACAAGCAAAGAATGTAAGCTTCCAAAAAAACCCTTTAAGGCGGTTCAGATATAAATAGCAGGTGTTATTCGTTTTATAGAGTATAACAACACGAGATGGTGCCTAAACATTGCTATTTTTTGTTTAGAAAGCATAATTAGGGTTCCACATAATAATAGTGCTATTTAATTGACTATTTTTACTTTTAGAAATAGGATAAAGTACAAACAGAGGAACACATTGGTTTGATTTTCCATAGATTTCCACACAGTCAATAAGTAAATTAGTACAAACATTAGTGTCTGGTAAAAATGCTTGAATCTGGCTGTTTATTTTGGATATTATTACATTACGGATAAGATAGTGTTATATTTTCTTTTAATAATTGTTAAACGCGATTTTATATTTGAATAAACTTAGGCTCATGCTTAGTGTTGTGATTGTAGATGATGCCACCAAAAAAGAAAAGAGACATAAGGAGCTATTTCAACACTCAGATAGTAAGTATCATAGGATGATATAAAAGGTTGTGTTACATTTAATCCTTTAATACTAAAAACACACTTGTATAATAGTAACATTATATGATTAAAGGAAACACAGATATCCAGTAATAATGATGCAGGGCAGCTTGGAGATGAAGCAGCTGGGCCTTCAGTGCTTCTGGTGATGTCTAATTGATTTTAATTACAAATTAAGGAGCAGCTTTTTATTTATATACAATATATATAGTGCTTATAAAATTTATTTTAATGTAGCAGAAAATGCTGCTTTTCTCTTTAAACGAAATGTCCCCTGATGCTCACATCAAGTATAAAAAAATAGGGGCATGCATATTGCATAGGACCAATGACATCAAACCAATGAAACTTGAGACCAGTAGTGTCCCTACCAAAGTTGAAATCAAACCTACGCCCATGATTGTGAGGAACAAGAGACAGTTGAACATATCTGACACACTGTGAAAAATTCATAAAGAACAAGAGAGGAAGAAGACTTCCCAACAGCAGGGGGCGCACTCCAACAATCTGAAAGGTGTCCGTTTGCCTGAGGAAGAAGCCCATGATGTCACAGCTAACAACATTAGCACCACACATTGGAGAATTTAGGAGGGGATGCAGAAAAACAGGTAAGGCTGTTTGGATTATATATGCATGTAGTGTAATATCCCCCACCACAACTTGAGGTGGGATGAGCAGTCTCAGTTCTGCGGCTAATTCTAGCCGCTAATATTAGCACTAATGCTAGCGCCTTAAGGCTAGCGAGCAAGGCTCTTGTTTACATCCGGGTTCGGCTGGCTCAGAGCCTTTCTCTCTATGGCTCTGCGTTGGCTACCAGCACAGACATGTATACGTAGACCAAAAGTTATGATCGGTGTTCAATCATAACTTTTGGAAGAACATCTCAAACTGGCCACAGATGCATGAATGAAAGTAGTGTTGGTCAAAGGTTTTCTTTGTGTTTATGCGAACCAGCAAGTCAGGAAGTGGAGCGGATTGACCATCTGACAACAACTTCCCCCGGTAAGCTGCCGACAGACACACTGTCGCTGCTCCAGTTAATTAATGAATTATTTCCACCTGTGGCCATGTCACCTTTCAGCGTGTATTCACTGGCTTCCAGCAACTTAGCTGATTGGATTTTCATTTGTTGCCACTTCAAATCATCAAAATTAAATGAAATAAACATTTGAATGCATCAGTCTGTGTGCAATGAATAAATATAATGTACAAGTTACACCTTTTGAATGCAATTACTGAAATAAATCAAGTTTTTCAAAATATTCTAATTTACTGGCTTTTACCTGTATGCCTACATGCACATGTACTGACATATATTCACCTGGTGATAGCAGCAGAAGTTCTTCGGATCATTGTACAGGTTATAGCACAGTGTATTAAATAGATTATTGCACAGTAGTTATTGCCCAAAGTTATAACAGTTGTGGTTACAGTTACTGATAGCAGCAGAAGTCACTTCTTTCAGGATTATTGCACTGGTTATCGCACAGTGAATTAGATAGATTATTGCACATTGGTTACAGTTACAGTGCAGCACTGTATAATCTGATTGCAGATTATATAGCAATCAGAATGATTGCTATATAATCTGCACAGGGGGTGGAAGGTGTTGTCCATGATGGATGTGAACTTGGACAACACCCTCCTCTCAGCTACTTCCTCCACTGAGTCCAGAGTGCAGCCCAGGACAGAAGTGGCCTTCCTCACCATCTTATTCAGCCTCATTCTGTCCCGTTCTGCGCTGCCTGGAGCCCAGCAGACGACAGCGTAGAGAAGGGCTGAGGCCACCACAGAGTCATAAAAAGTCTTAAGCAGGGGCCTGCTCACTCCAAAGGAACTCAGCCTCCTCAGGAGATGGAGGCGGCTCTGGCCCTTCTTATGCAGAGCGTCGGTGTTATGAGTCCAGTCCATCTTATTATTGACGTGAACACCCAACAAAAGAGTCCTACGTCTCTGATTTCAGCTTCATAAATGTGAATATTTCTGTTTTCTTTGCTCATTTATGGCAATAAACAGAGTATCTCCATGTTTTGTTGACAGAACAAGAGATTTGGGAAACATTGACATTTTTCAAAATTTTGTAACATTTTATTATTATAGCAACCAATCAATTAATTGTTTAAAATAATCAATAGATTAATCAACAATGAAAATAATCTAGACCCAGAGTTTGTCTTTGCATCGTGTTTACTCCTGTGAGCTATAAAAATGAATTAGCTTTGAACTGTTTTTGTTCCCCCTTAGGTCACAGCAGTGTCAGACATTGGTGGGAGGACTGTGGATGAGGCCACGAGACGTATGATGTTCTTCATCATGGACTATGGCCATGGTGATTGTACAAGGCAGTACAACTTTGTGGGCTGGAATGGAAAGTAGGAATTCAGGACTTTAAATCTGTTTGAAGTCATATTTGGTAAGTGCATAATGGATAATAACTGTAATATAGTAACTTTAAGATATTTGTGTCTGTCGAGGGAAATTTATGTATGTTATGAATTTGATTTTCTAAGGTCAATAATACCCTCACCTTAAGGACATAAATGTCCCCTCAAAACAGGTGCTCCAGAAATGTTATCATATAAGAAATGTTTTCAAGATTTTCTTGCACAGATCTTCCAGTCAACAGCTGTTCTCATCAAAAATATTACATTTTGTATTTTTTCCTTGGTTTGTAATTTTTTTTATGGGCAATTTAATAAAGCCAGATTTTAGAAAGAAATAAAAAAATGTGACAGCCTTGGCCAGTCAGCTTTGAATTTTGATCTTTTTTTCTTAGCTTTTTCCCAGTTCATTCTGACGTTTGCAGGTTTGTAAAGTCAATTATGTAAAGGGATACTTCACCCAAAATTACAATTTAAATCTTGGGTAATTGATATAAAACTGATCATTTGTTGGTAAATTTCACCTTAACATAGTTGACTTTACAATTGTAGTTGAGAGTTGTGTTGGTACATATGAAGTGACCATAAGATATGTTTCCCACAGGAGCTTTAAAGAACAACACATTAACCAGACAGATCACCAGGAAGGATTTGGAGAGGGCAGTGTCGAAATGGCTGATCGGATCAAGGGACAGGGGATGCAATAGAAAGGTCCAACAGGTCCCTCTTTCCCACATGATGGACCATGTTTTTTTCTGTTCCATGTTCTTTTTTGATATATAACTAGTTTCTTAAATTGTTATAATGGTAATTATATTACGTATAATATCGTATGTGTGTGTGTGTGTATTATGTATCTGATACGTAAAATACAATTTATTATATCTATTATCTATTATAAGTAAGGCAGCATTGGAGGAATCTTTAGAACCTGCACAGTGTTTGAACTGTTTAGAAGCAGTAGAGCCTTCTGAGCTTTCTAAAATCTTAGCTTCATCTAAACCTTCTACCTGTATGTGAGACCCAATCCCAACCAAGTATTCTGATCAAAGGAGGTATTCCCTTTGATCAGTGGTCCTATTTTAGACATGATTAATCTATCCTTAGTAAATGGATATGTACCACAGGTTTTTAAAGTAGCTGTTATTAAACCTTTACTTAAGAAACCTTCTCTTGATCAAGATGAGCTAGTAAACTACAGACCTATATCTAATCTTTTCTTATCTAAAATTCTTGAGAAAGTAGTTGCTAATCAACTTTGTGAACATTTACAAAGCAATGACCTACTTGAGGAGTTTCAGTCAGGCTTCAGAGCTCATCATAGCACTGAAACAGCTCTGGTGAAGGTCACTAATGATATTCTCCTGGCCTCAGATAATGGACTTGTGTCTGTACTTGTCCTGTTAGATCTCAGTGCTGCATTTGATACATTTGATCAAAATATTCTCCTACAAAGACTTGAGCATACTGTAGGGATTAAGGGGAAAGCATTAGGCTGGTTTAAATCTTATCTGTCGGACAGATTCCAGTTTGTTCATGTTAATAATAAATCTTCCTCAAACTCTAGGGTCACCTGTGGAGTACCACAGGGTTGAGTCCTTGGACCAATTCTCTTTACTATATATATGCTTCCGATCGGCAAAATTATCAGACAGCATGGGATTAATTTCCACTGTTATGCTGATGACACTCAGCTATATTTATCCATAAATCCTGATGAATCCAATCAATTACTTCGACTGCAGTCATGTCTTGATGACATCAAAAGCTGGATGACTTTAAATTTCCTGCATCTAAATTCTGACAAGACCGAAGTTGTAATCTTTGGGCCAGAGTCCTCAAAAAATAAACTTCTTAACCTATCACTTAATCTGGATGGCATTAACTTGGCCTCTGGTAATAAAGTAAAAAACCTTGGTGTTATTTTTGACCAAGACATGTCATTTAAATCCCATATTAAACAGGTTTCCAGAGTTTCCTTTTTTCACCTCCGGAATATCGCCAAAATTAAAAACATTCTGTCCAGGAGTGATGCTGAAAAACTAGTCCATGCATTTGTTACTCCAAGGCTGGACTATTGTAATTCGTTACTATCAGGAAGTCCACAAAATGCAGTTCAAAGCCTTCAGCTGATCCAAAATGCTGCAGCAAGAGTTCTGATGAAAATCAACAAGCCGGATCATATTTCTCCAATTTTAGCTTCCCTTCATTGGCTTCCTGTAAAATCAAGAATAGAATTTAAAATTATTCTTCTAACGTATAAAGCCCTTAATAATCAAGCTCCATCATATATCAGAGCTCTGATTACCCCGTATGTTCCTAACAGAGCACGTCGCTTTCAGACTGCAGATCTGCTGGTGGTTCCTAGAGTCTCTAAAAGTAGAATGGGAGGCAGATCCTTTAGCTATCAGGCTGTGGAACCAACTCCCAGTATTGGTCCGTGAAGCAGAACCCCTGTCTACTTTTAAGACTAATCTTAAAACCAGTGTTTCCCGCAGGAATTTGGTTATGCGAGGCACATCGACTAATAAAATACATTATTCAGACGAAGGGAGACGAAGACACGTTGTCCGCGGACCGACTCGCGGAGCGGGGGGGGGGGGGAGGGGGGAGACGACGACACGTTGTCCGCGGACCGACTCGCGGAGCAGGGGGGGGAGACGACGACACGTTGTCCGCGGACCGACTCGCGGAGCGGGGGGTATCCATGTGTTTTTTCCCTGCCATTCACGCACACACGAAAGCAACAACAACAAACCGCGTGTTAACGTCACTTTTTTTTTTTTTTTGGGAATGTTGGCGAGGCGGTAGCGTGAGTTTGGCGAGGCGGCCGCCTCGCCAAGATAGCGCTGCGGGAAACCCTGTTAAAACCTTCCTTTTTGACAAAGCTTATAACTAGAGTGGCTCATGTTACTCTGAGCTACCTTTATAGTTTTACTGCTATAGGCTTAGGCTACTGGAGGACGTCAGGATCTAATTTTCTCACTCTATAGAGTTCTACTGTTCTTCAATTATGCATTACGTGTTGTCATTTCTGCTTTAACTTTCTGTTCTCTCTCTTTTATCTTCATAGTAGGTACACCTGGTCTGGCGTTCTGTTAACTGTGACATCATCCAAAGAAGACGGCTCACCCGCTATTACCGTCTAATGTAGAACAGATTACTGGATCAATGTGTGCTTCTGTGCTTTTTTTGTCTGTCTTGTTGTGTCTCTGCTCTGTCTTCTGTAACCCCCAGTCGGTCTAGGCAGATGACCGTTCATACTGAGCCCGGTTCTGCCGGAGGTTTTCCTTCCTGTTAATGGGGAGTTTTTCTTCCCACTGTCGCTTCATGCTTGCTCAGTATGAGGGATTGCAGCAAAGCCATGTACAATGCAGACGACTCTCCCTGTGGCTCTACGCTTCTCCAGGAGTGAATGCTGCTTGTCGGGACTTTGATGCAATCAACTGGTTTCCATATATAGGAACATTTTTGACCAATCTGTACAATCTGACCCAATATGTATAATATGATTGAACGTAACTTTGTAAAGTGCCTTGAGATGACATGTTTCATGAATCGGCGCTATATAAATAAAATTTAATTGAATTATTGCATTTGACCTAATAAAAACATGAATAATGTATTTTATTAGGTCAAATGTGTGTATATATATATATATATATATATATATATATATATATATATAGTGCATGTCATGCCAAGAGGCCACTCGTTTGTTTTATATAAAGACAAATTAATTCAATTGAATTTTATTTATATAGTTCCAACATGTCATCTCTTTACAACCCCAGCAGTCCGGCCCGGTGGCCAAATGCATTATCATTATTCAACGGCTGTATCTCCTCGCTGCATCGACCGATCTGCACCACATTTTTTGTGTGTCGTGGGGGAGCGCTGCCGAACGGGTTCGTGTGAATCGCCCGGTGGACGGGCGGGGAAAATGCGTGACAGCTTCTGCGGTGGCTGGCGGCCGGCGGTGCGCGAACCCCCGCGGTGGCCAATAGGCAGGAGCGGTGCTTGGCTGCGAGGGCCGATCAACGCCGCTTGCGGCTTTAATTATTATTATTATTTATTCTTGTGACTTTTGAAACGGCTTTTTGGAGGCCTAAACATGCATGAAAACTCACCAAACTTTGCCCAAAATTGTCCCCCGTGAGAAATCGCATGATTTTAGTGTAATTGAAAACGGGCGTGGCAAACCTGCTCAACAGCGCCAACTAGAGTGAGTTGGGCCAAACCGTAACACGTAGAAAGCTGAAATTTTTTACCTAGGTAGGTTTTTTAAAATTATGAAAAAAAGTCTCTTGGGTGTATGCTCTAAAACCCACAGGAAGTCTGCTATTTTGGGTCAAAGGGTAAAATATTGGCCGTTTTTGCCTCAAACTTTAACGAACTAGTCCTAGGCATTTTAACCTATTACTTTCAATTTTTTTCAGCATGCAGTTAAGACATTGACTTTTAAAAGTTATCAAAGGTTTTATGAAATATGCATATTTGCCTGAGCTGTCGCATTGCAAAAATCAGGTTTGTGGAAAACCATTAAAAACGCATTAAATCAGTAAGCCCCAAGCCATGCTTTGTCTGAGAATTATGAAACTCAGTAAGTGCATGTAACTTCATAGGCCCTACAAAAAAGCCTCTTGAAGCAATGGGCTACCTCCTACAGGAAATCATTCATTTCTCATCAAAGATGTCATTTTCCCATATTTTTGGGTGTTACATTTGAATAAACTACTCCTAAACCGTTACACTTATGGCATTCAAAGTTACTCCAAAAAATTCCTCACACATAGAGGATCAAAAGTTATCAAAAACATTTTTGCTACGTCCAACCATATTTTTTTGACAATTATTTATAACATGAATTGTGTTTTGAAGGAAAAAACATTTATTATTTCCAACACTAGATGGCAGCAAACCCAAATGTTTGGGCGTCATCTGTAAGTCACGGTACATATTTTACCAAACCATTCATACACATTCGTCCAAAAGTGGAAGCAGCTTTAAAATATCTTTAGCTGGCCTTTAAAAGAAAGAAGCTTTGATTCTTTAATCCTATATAAGGGAACCAGTTGATTGCATAAAAGTCTTGACAAGCAGCATTTCCTCCTGAAGAAGCGTAGAGTCACAGGGAGAGTTGTCTGCATTGTCCATGGCTTTGCAACAATCCCTCATACTGAGCAAGCATGAAGCAACAGGGGAAAAAAACCTCCTTCATTAACATGAAGGACAAACCTCCAGCAGAACCGGGCTCAGTATGAACGGTCATCTGCCTCGACCGACTGGGGGTTACAGAAGACAGAGCAGAGACACAACAAGACAGACAAAAAAAGCACAGAAGCACACAGTGATCCAGTAATCTGTTCTATATAACCACAACTGTTATGACTTTGGGCAATAACTAATGTGCAATAATCTATTTAATACACTGTGCTATAACCTGTGCAAGGATCCAGAAGAACTTCTTCTGCTTTCACCAAGTGAATATATGTCAGTACATGTGTATGTAGGCATGTGTATATATATATATATATATATATATATATACACACACACTATTGAGCCGACAAGTGAATTTCTCCAATGTGAGATCAATAAAGACTATCTTATCTTATCTCATATCAAGACTTAGATTTGCCCACACAGGATTAGATGGTACATTATTCAAAATAGGGAAGCATAACACTGGCATATGTAAATATTGTGAGGAACAACAGACAGTTGAACGTATATGACACACTGTGAGAAAGTTCATAAAGATCAAGAGAAGAAGAAGACTTCCCAACAGCAGGGGGCGCACTCCAACAATCTGAAACGTGTCCGTTTGCCTGAGGAAGAAGTCCGTGATGTCACAGCTAACAACATTAGCACCACACATTGGAGAATTTAGGAGGGGAAACAGACAAACAGGTAAGGCTTTTTGGATTATATATGCATGTAGTGTAATATCCCCCACCACAACTTGAGGTGGGATGAGCAGTCTCAGTTCTGCGGCTAATTCTAGTGCCTTAAGGCGCTAATATTAGCGCTAATGCTAGCGCCTTAAGGCTAACGAGCAAGGCTCTTGTTTACATCCGGGTTCCGCTGGCTCAGAGCCTTTCTCTCTATGGCTCTGCGTTTGCTACCAGCACAGAGATGTATACGTAGACCAAAAGTTATGATCGTTGTTCAATCATAACTTTTGGAACAACATCTCAAACTGGCCACAGATGCATGAATGAAAGCAGTGGTGGTCAAAGGTTTTCTTTGGGTTTATGCGAACCAGCAAGTCAGGAAGTGGAGCGGATTGACCATCTGACAACAACTTCCCCCGGTAAGCTGCCTACAGACACACTGTCGCTGCTCCAGTTAATTAATGAATTATTTCCACCTGTGGCCATGTCACCTTTCAGCGTGTATTCACTGGCTTCCAGCAACTTAGCTGATAAACCAATCAGGGACCTCCTCAATATTCGCTGTAACGCTTTATTTAAAATTCGAAGAGTAAAGGCTAATTTACCATGACGCGCATTTGTCCCGCATTTGACAGGGTCCGATTTGGAAAAAGTTAAATAATAAATTAAATAATTTCACCTGCGCTTTTCTGAACAAAAGAAGGCAGAGCTGCAGTCAGAGCGGCTATCAGTCAATATGCAGCAGCTCCACCTGATGAGCCGCTGCGCACCACGACACTCTTAATAAAATGACAAGGATTTTGATTTGTACAGATTATTAAGGAAACGACGTAAAAAAAAAAAACTGCAGCTACAACATGGACTGGAGAGCGGGTTCTAACTGGGTGAGGCCAGAGGTTATTCTCAGAGAGCTTTTATGAAGTATTTTTTTTTATTTTTACACGCAGTTGAGCGACACTGCAGAAGCAAGTCGTACTAGAAACCACTGAACAAGCCTCCTGTCTGTGGATCTATGGACTCATTTTACTCCAACCCCAAAACATCTGCCAAACAGAGTACTGCAGCCAAGATTAACTTCAACAATAACTTTACGAAATACATTAACATTTTGCTTATTAAAAATGTCCATATTTAAAAGCAAGTTATGTTTTTTTCTGATAAACTTTGAGCAATTTTATTAAACTTTTTAAAAAATTAACATCCCATCCTTCATCGATTTATACCGGCTTTTCCCTACAGGTGTGACGTCAAGCCGTATCTGATGGGGAAACGCAGCTCGGCGTCACACGGGGTCGTGGGGGGTGGGGGCTCGTCCATCCTGGACAGGTTGCCAGTCACAGGGCAACCTGTCCTGTGACACATACATATGCCTACATACACATGTACTGACATATATACCTGGTGATAGCAGCAGAAGTTCTTTGGATCATTGGACAGGTTATAGCACAGTGTATTAAATAGATTATTGCACATTAGTTATTGCCCAAAGTTATAACAGTTGTGGTTACAGTTACTGATAGCAGCAGAAGTCACTTCTTTCAGGATTATTGCACGGGTTATCGCACAGTGAATTAGATTATTGCACATTGGTTACAGTTACAGTGCAGCACTGTATATTCTGATAGCAGCAGGAATGAATGACTTGCGGTAGCGCTCCTTTTTACAGACAGGGTGTCTAAGTCTGCCACTAAAGGAGCTGCTCAGCTGCTCTACAGTCTGGCGCAGGGGGTGGAAGGTGTTGTCCATGATGGATGTGAACTTGGACAACACCCTCCTCTCAGCTACTTCCTCCGCTGAGTCCAGAGTGCAGCCCAGGACAGAAGTGGCCTTCCTCACCAGCTTATTCAGACTCATTCGGTCCCGTTCTGCGCTGCCTGGAGCCCAGCAGACGACAGCGTAGAGAAGGGCTGAGGCCACCACAGAGTCATAAAAAGTCTTAAGCAATAAACTGAGTATCTCCATGTTTTGTTGACAGAACAAGAGATTTGGGAAACACTGACATTTTTCAAAATTTTGTAACATTTTATTATTATAGCAACCAATCAATTAATTGTTAAAATAATCAATAGATTAATCAACAATGGAAATAATCTAGACCCAGAGTTTGTCTTTGCATCGTGTTTACTCCTGTAAGATATAAAAATTAATTAGCTTTGAACTGTTTTTGTTCCCCCTTAGGTCACAGCAGTGTCAGACATTGGTGGGAGGACTGTGGATGAGGCCACAAGACGTATGATGTTCTTCATCATGGACTATGGCCTGTCAAGGCAGTACAACTTTGTGGGCTGGAATGGAAAGTAGGAATTCAGGACTTTAAATCTGTTTGAAGTCATATTTGGTAAGTGCATAATGGATAATAACTGTAATATAGTAACTTTTGGATATTTGTGTCTGTCGAGGGAAATTTATGTATGTTATGAATTTAATTTTCTAATGTCAATAATACCCTCACCTTAAGGACATAAATGTCCCCTCAAAACAGGTGCTCCAGAAATGTTATCATATAAGAAATGTTTTCAAGATTTTCTTGCACAGATCTTCCAGTCAACAGCTGTTCTTATCAAAAAAATTACATTTTGTAATTTTTCCTTGGTTTTTAATTTTTTTATGGGCAATTTAATAAAGCCAGATTTTAGAAAGAAGTAAAAAAATGTGACAGCCTTGGCCAGTCAGCTTTGAATTTTGATCTTTTTTTCTTAGCTTTTTCCCAGTTCATTCTGACGTTTGCAGGTTTGTAAAGTCAATTATGTAAAGGGATACTTCACCCAAAATTACAATTTAAATCTTGGGTAATTGATATAAAACTGATCATTTGTTGGTAAATTTCACCTTAACATAGTTGACTTTACAATTGTAGTTGAGAGTTGTGTTGGTACATATAAAGTGACCATAAGATATGTTTCCCGCAGGAGCTTTAAAGAACAACACATTAACCAGACAGATCACCAGGAAGGATTTGGAGAGGGCAGTGTCGAAATGGCTGATCGGATCAAGGGACAGGGGATGCAATAGAAAGGTCCAACAGGTCCCTCCTTCCCATATGATGGACCATGTTTTTTGTGTTCCATGTTCTTTTTTGATATATAACCATTATAACTAGTTTCTTAAATTGTTATAATGGTTATTATATTACGTATAATATCGTATGTGTGTGTGTGTGTATTATGTACCTGATACGTAAAATACAATCTATTATATCTATTATCTATTATAAGTAAGGCAGCATTGGAGGAATCTTTAGAACCTGCACAGTGTTTGAACTGTTTAGAAGCAGTAGAGCTTTCTGAGCTATCTAAAATCTTAGCTTCATCTAAAACTTCTACCTGTGTGTTAGACCCAATCCCAACTAAGTTGTTTAAGGAGGTATTCCCTTTGATCAGTGGTCCTATTTTAGACATGATTAATCTATCCTTAGTAAATGGATATGTACCACAGGTTTTTAAAGTAGCTGTTATTAAACCTTTACTTAAGAAACCTTCTCTTGATCAAGATGAGCTAGTAAACTACAGACCTATATCTAATCTTCTTTTCTTATCTAAAATTCTTGAGAAAGTAGTTGCTAATCAACTTTGTGAACATTTACAAAGCAATGACCTACTTGAGGAGTTTCAGTCAGGCTTCAGAGCTCATCATAGCACTGAAACAGCTCTGGTGAAGGTCACTAATGATATTCTCATGGCCTCAGATAATGGACTTGTGTCTGTACTTGTCCTGTTAGATCTCAGTACTGCATTTGATACAGTTGATCAAAATATTCTCCTGCAAAGACTTGAGCATACTGTAGGGATTAAGGGAAAAGCATTAGGCTGGTTTAAATCTTATCTGTCGGACAGATTCCAGTTTGTTCATGTTAATAATAAATCTTCCTTAAACTCTAGGGTCACCTGTGGAGTACCACAGGGTTCAGTCCTTGGACCAATTCTCTTTACTAAATATATGCTTCCGATCGGCAAAATTATCAGACAGCATGGGATTAATTTCCACTGTTATGCTGATGACACTCAGCTATATTTATCCATAAATCCTGATGAATCCAATCAATTACTTCAACTGCAGTCATGTCTTGATGACATCAAAAGCTGGATGACTTTAAATTTCCTGCATCTAAATTCTGACAAGACCGAAGTTGTAATCTTTGGGCCAGAGTCCTCAAAAAATAAACTTCTTAACCAATCACTTAATCTGGATGGCATTAACTTGGCCTCTGGTAATAAAGTAAAAAACCTTGGTGTTATTTTTGACCAAGACATGTCATTTAAATCCCATATTAAACAGGTTTCCAGAGTTTCCTTTTTTCACCTCCGGAATATCGCCAAAATTAGAAACATTCTGTCCAGGAGTGATGCTGAAAAACTAGTCCATGCATTTGTTACTTCAAGGCTGGACTATTGCAATTCGTTACTATCAGGAAGTCCACAAACTGCAGTTCAAAGCCTTCAGCTGATCCAAAATGCTGCAGCAAGAGTTCTGATGAAAATCAACAAGCGGGATCATATTTCTCCAATTTTAGCTTCCCTTCATTGGCTTCCTGTGAAATCAAAAATAGAATTTAAAATTCTTCTTCTAACGTATAAAGCCCTTAATAATCAAGCTCCATCATATATCAGAGCTCTGATTACCCCGTATGTTCCTAACAGAGCACTTTGCTCTCAGACTGCAGGTCTGCTGGTGGTTCCTAGAGTCTCTAAAAGTAGAATGGGAGGCAGATCCTTTAGCTATCAGGCTCCTCTCCTGTGGAACCAATTCCCAGTTTTGGTCCGTGAAGCAGACACCCTGTCTACTTTTAAGACTAATCTTAAAACCTTCCTTTTTGACAAAGCTTATAACTAGAGTGGCTCATGTTACTCTGAGCTACCTTTTATAGTTTTACTGCTATAGGCTTAGGCTACTGGAGGACGTCAGGATCTAATTTTCTCACTCTATAGAGTTCTACTGTTCTTCAATTATGCATTACGTGTTGTCATTTCTGCTTTAATTTTCTGTTTCTCTCTTTTATCTTCATAGTAGGTACACCTGGTCTGGCGTTCTGTTAACTGTGACATCATCCAAAGAAGACGGCTCACCCGTTACTACCATCTAATGTAGAACAGATTACTGGATCAATGTGTGCTTCTGTGCTTTTTTTGTCTCTCTTGTTGTGTCTCTGCTCTGTCTTCTGTAACCCCCAGTCGGTCGAGGCAGATGACCGTTCATACTGAGCCCGGTTCTGCTGGAGGTTTTCCTTCCCGTTAATGGGGAGTTTTTCTTCCCACTGTCGCTTCATGCTTGCTCAGTATGAGGGATTGCAGCAAAGCCATGTACAATGCAGACGACTCTCCCTGTGGCTCTACGCTTCTCCAGGAGTGAATGCTGCTTGTCGAGACTTTGATGCAATCAACCGGTTTCCTTATATAGGAACATTTTTGACCAATCTGTATAATCTGACCCAATATGTATCAACTGGTTTCCTTATATAGGAACATTTTTGACCAATCTGTATAATCTGACCCAATATGTATAATATGATTGAACGTAACTTTGTAAAGTGCCTTGAGATGACATGTTTCATGATTTGGCGCTATATAAATAAAATTGAATTGAATTATTGCATTTGACCTAATAAAAACATGAATAATGTATTTTATTAGGTCAAATGTGTGTATGTATATGTATATATATATATATATATATATATATATATATATATATATATATATATATATATATATATATATATATATATATTAGTGCATGCCATGCCAAGAGGCAACTCATGTGTTTTATATAAAGACAAATTAATTCAATCCAATTTTATTTATATAGTTCCAACATGTCATCTCTTTACAACCCCAGCGGTCCGGCCCGGTGGCCAAATGCATTATCATTATTCAACGGCTGTATCTCCTCGCTGCATCCACCAATCTGCACCAGATTTTTTGTGAGTCGTGGGGGAGCGCTGCCGAAAGGGTTCGTGTGAATCGCCCAGTGGACGGGCGGGGAAAATGCGTGACAGCTTCTGCGGTGGCTGGCGGCAGGAGGTGCGCGTACCCCAGCGGTGCTTGGCTGCGAGGGCCGCTCATCGCCGCTTGCGGCTTTAATTGTTTTTATCATCTGAGAAATATTTCTAAGTAGAGAGCAATTTTATCCAACTCTGACCTGAAGATGATTATTCATGCTTTTATTTCCTCTCGTTTAGATTATTGTAATGCTCTTGTTACTTGTTTTAACAACAATGCTGTCTCCAGCTGGTCCAGAACACTGCAGGCTTTAAACAGGAACTAACAGAAGGGCCCACATCACACTGGGTTTATCCTCTTTACATTGACTACCAGTCAAATTTAGAATTGATTTTAAACTTTTAGTCTTGACTTGTAGAGCTTTTAAGGGCCCCCCAATACATAAATGAAATGTTGATTTCTTGTTCTTCTGGCCACACTTTTCAATACAAAGTACAAATACTTTGTTAGCTTACTGAAGTAGAAATTTTGGTTATCTATACATTATTGACATGATTAGTTTTTTTCCAACTTTTTACTTCTACGCCTTACTTTTTATGCATTTATCTGCATTTTAAAATAGCCTTATTACTTTTATTTCATTTGTTCTCATTCCGGCTCATCAGTGTTAAAAAAACAACAACTATGCTGACAAATTGTGCCTCCCAGACAAAGTGAGTTTGATTGTGGTTTCAGGTGGTACTGCACCAAGTTATTTCCAAAAAAGCAAAATGAAGATGAAGAAAATGTAGAATAAGAACATTGGAGCTGTATGTAGCTTAGAATGAAGATGTTCATGGCAGAGATTATGCAGAGCTTGATTGAAATGTGTCAACCAAGTACCAGTGAAAAGCTTGGTAGAGCAGACACTTTTAAGTCCCTGGATGTATTTGGAAGGATTTTTCAAGATGATTGGATGCAAAGTTAAATTTGACATTGTTGCCGTAAGCCAGGGTTTCCCAAAGTGTGGTGCACGCACCCCTGGGGGTGCGCGAGCTGCCACTAGGGGGTGCGCGAGGCGAAAACTGTAATGGCGTCTGACCGTGTTTTTTTCCCCCCACACAATAAAGAAGTGTAAAAAAGCATTTCTTTTGTAAAGCTCAAAAAACTGTTAATTTAATCAATAAATAAAAATGTATTGTAATGATCCTTATTAGACTTTATTGCTAAATGCTGTTGCACACTTACTGTTCCTTTAAATCAGATTACTTTGGGGTCATAGCGGAAGAAATGTGTGGCTTCCAGGGAGAGGAGTCGTGATTCGGGGGACCGGCAGAGTGCAAGCTGTCCCGTCCTGTTCGTCCTAAAATAAAGTGTTAGCAGCAAGGCCTCGTCTGGTGCTTGGGTGTCATAACGGAACGATACATTATTAACACGAAAATGTTAATAAACTGTATTTATTTATAAGAAATCTTCTTTTACGCTTCATTTTAAGATGAAAAATCCGCATTGTGCTGTATATGCGCATATGACTTGTGGTCTGTGCTTCAATAGTTCTCGCAAATATGCTCAATAGGCTGAAATCAGGGGAACAGGTGAGAGATCTAAGGTGAAAGTTAGTCATTAAAGAGAAGAGGAAGAGAGGAAGAGAGAAATTGGAGGCAACAGGAGAAAATCGCAACGGATCCGGGAGAAGAAAACGAGCGCATCAGGAAATGTCTCTTCCTCTCTCCTGGCTTTACGTCGTTTACGTCAGCAGAGGAAACATTTAATTCGGGCCGAAAGTTTTATTTACGAGATTAAATTGAGTGTCTTGGTCTCTATGGATCGTGCTGCGCCTACAAACAGCGCTGCTGCTCAAAGTGCCGCGACTTTGAACCGGTGACAAGCTCTGACGCGCATGACACGCCCACCGCTGTCGTTACCGCTACTCCTGGAAAAAAAAAACGCTGCTCCTGGGGGAATTTTTTGGTTATGCTCACGCATAGATGTGTAATACTTCTCATGGCGATTCAGACAGGCGCAGACTGCACCGTGCAGTTCATTTTAAAGAGGCAGTTTTGGCGCATATTTAGACAGAAACGGGCTAGGGGAGCCGAGGTGTGTTGCCGTGGGCGTGTTTACCTGCTGAAGGTAACCGCTGTGAAACAATCAGAAAGATTTCTCTGAATAATAACATCTTTATGGAGCGCTAGAGTTATTGTTACTCTGTGCTGCTCCACCAGTTCTCAATCTCTCGCTCACTCGCTCGTCATCGGACAAAAATCATATATATATATATACACAGCAGGAGACGCTAACGATCACTCACGAGGGCCGACTCAATTTCAAACATGTTTGATTTTCATCCGACCGTCCGATTCCTGATCGGGAGGTGGTCATGAGAGGCCTATCGTCCCTTGTTACCCCCTGTATACTACACGACGCAGGACGCACGATCAAGCTGAAACTCGTCCCGCTCCAAAAATGTCTCGCACGACTGAAGAATCGGCCCAAAAAGGAAAAAAAACTCGTACAGTGTATGCCCGGCTTTAGGGGACCTAGTGTTTTGACGTCACATGATGAGCTGAAACCAATCCAGTAGTTTTGTAACAATTGATGTGATATACACTCACCGGCCACTTTATTAGGTACCCCATGCTAGTAACGGGTTGGACCCCCTTTTGCCTTCAGAACTGCCTCAATGCTTCGTGGCATAAATTCAACTAGGTGCTGGAAGCATTCCTCAGGGAGTTTGGTCCATATTGACATGATGGCATCACACAGTTGCCGCAGATTTGTCGGCTGCACATCCATGATGCGAATCTCCCGTTCCACCACATCCCAAAGATGCTCTATTGGATTGAGATCTGGTGACTGTGGAGGCCATTTGAGTACAGCGAACTCATTGTCATGTTCAAGAAACCAGTCTGAGATGATTCAAGCTTTATGACATGGCGCATTATCCTGCTGAAAGTAGCCATCATGGGTTGGGTACATTGTGGTCATAAAGGGATGGACATGGTCAGCAACAATACTCAGGTAGGCTGTGGCGTTGCAACGATGCTCAATTGGTACCAAGGGGCCCAAAGAGTGCCAAGAAAATATTCCCCACACCATGACACCACCACCACCAGCCTGAACCGTTGATACAAGGCAGGATGGATCCATGCTTTCATGTTGTAGACGCCAAATTCTGACCCTACCATCCGACTGTCGCAGCAGAAATCGAGACTCATCAGACCAGGCAATGTTTTTCCAATCTTCTATTGTCCAATTTCGATGAGCTTGTGCAAATTGTAGCCTCAGTTTCCTGTTCTTAGCTGAAAGGAGTGGCACCCGATGTGGTCTTCTGCTGCTGTAGCCCATCTGCCTCAAAGTTCGACGTACTGTGCGTTCAGAGATGCTCTTCTGCCCACCTTGGTTGTAACGGGTGGTTATTTGAGTCACTGTTCTGTTCTATCAGCACGAACCAGTCTGGCCATTCTCCTCTGACCTCTGGCATCAACAAGGCATTTCCGCCCACAGAACTGCCGCTCACTGCATGTTTTTTCTTTTTCGGACCATTCTCTGTAAACCCTAGAGATGGTTGTGCGTGAAAATCCCAGTAGATTAGCAGTTTCTGAAATACTCAGACCAGCCCTTCTGGCACCAACAATCATGCCACGTTCAAAGTCACTCAAATCACCTTTCTTCCCCATACTGATGCTCGGTTTGAACTGCAGGAGATTCTCTTGACCATGTCTACATGCCTAAATGCACTGAGTTGCCGCCATGTGATTGGCTGCTTAGAAATTAAGTGTTAACGAGCAGTTGGACAGGTGTACCTAATAAAGTGGCCGGTGAGTGTATATTAAAGTTTGTAACTTGTCAGGCTCTGTCAATCACTGACAGAGGACTGATTTCCCCAAATCAAAAATAACCCACCTGTGCTCTATGACTTATGATCCATGGGTTGACCTGTCAGAACATGAAGAGCTAGTTTTTGGCTTTGTACTTCCGTTGTGAATAAGTGACGGTTGTCATGTTGGGAAAACAATTTGACAGCGGTTCTCGACAAAAAAAAAAAAACTTCTTCGGAGTTTCAAGAATTACTAGAAACTACACCAAAGCTTACAGAGTTTTTTAAATCAACTGCCTATGGAGATGATACCATTGAAGGATGCTCTCACACTACCCGAGGGAGAGAAGGAGGAAATGCAGCCATTGCAGGTGGATCCTGGACTGGCCGGAGGGCAAGAAAAAGGAAAGGATCAGCGGGAGGATCAGGCTAGAGGAGGCGTTAAGATTAACCTTTGTAACAGTGATATATGGAGGACAAAAACTGACATAGCCTAATTAAAAATAAAAGCAAAAAAAATAAATAAATAAATATATATATATATATATATATATATATATATATATATATATATATATATATATATATATATTCTTAGCCTTTTGGCAACTTATTTTTGTTTGTTGTGCAGAAGGCTACAGGTTACATTATATTGTGCTAGAAATGATGGAAACCTTATTTGTTTTTTTTTTCTTCTGTAATGTAGTGTCAGTCTCCCAGATAAGCTGAAGAAAAAATAAATGTACCTTTAACATTTGCACCCTTGACTTATTTAATTATATTTATGTCCTTGGCTGTCTGTGGCTTCACTCTTCTCTGCCAAAACAGGAACAGCTGAAAGGAGAGCGAACTCCCTGCTAAATCTAAAAGAAAAGGTGAAATTATGCATTTAGGCATTTAACTTATTAAACATTTCCATTTTTTCAAGCATGAAACACTAATAAAATATTTATTTTCATACATTTAACTAATGCTTAAAAGAAGCATATTTTTAATTATTAAGCAGTCAGCATTTTCCATGAAAAAACAGTAGGACACTGCCACGTCTACATTAAGGTGCACAGACAAAAGTACTAATGCACACTTATCTTCCCTGTTCCACTTTGCCTGCCATGTGAAATCTGTATTACAGGATAATCATGTTATCGCTTGCTCACATTTATTCACCACACTGCACCAAAGTCATTTCCTATAAATTTTCTTCCCCTTAAATCGCTTCTAATATTTCAAAGTAAGAAAGACAGCTGTGCTTGCAATGGTCACATGACATTGTAGCTTAGATTACTTCCAAGACTTTTGCGCCTGCTGCTTGTTCTTGCCACTGAGTTTAAAAATCAAATGTCACTAAAAACTGCTGGTACTGATGCAGACATGGCCATTCAATTCATGGTATTATGATAATTAGCATTCTTTGTATCCTTCTTCACAATATTATTAAGATAATGTTAATATCCCCAATATAATTCAGAATATTAATTATATCTCCAGAGGTGAGAGAATGGTGATTAGTGCAGATTTTAATGGACACTTTGGAGCAGGGAACAGAGGTGACAAGGAAGTAATGGACAGCAATGCCACTGCACCACCTCCCATGGAAATGATATCTTGTGAACATTGTTAGCATACTTACAAGTAACCAAACACAACATAGCAGACGCTTAAATTAAACAAAAATTACTTGTGAGCACCACCAGGGGCAGGAAAATTTAAAAACAAAATACTGCATATAATCCTGAATGCAGAAGAACAAGACATAAAAATCTCCGTAGAACGAATCTGGCAACGTTGATGATACTTGAGACCATTTATTTGCAAATTCTTCATGTCACTATCTTCACCAATAAAGGTTTTCCAATCTGTTATTGCCCTCTTGAAGGCAGTGGTAGCATCTTTGTCATATATTGCATCTTATAAAACCTAGACCTGTAAATCTAATAAAAACAGAGACCATGCACTTTGGGTATGTCATATGAAAGACATGATAGGCATGCCTTCATGAAGGATAGTTTTTTAGAAAAGTGCAATAGGCATGGATCCTGCACAAACAAAGCAGCCACCTCTGTCTATCAGCTGCACAGAGGTTGAGAGAGAGCATTGCTGCCAAACAGAAACTGCTTGGTCTTCTGTAGGCTGAAAAAAGGGAGTTTAAGAGCTACAATTCAGTTCAGTTTAATTGTGTAGTACAGATGAATAACATATCATCTAAAGGCCTCTTTACACTTAAGAAAAACACTCAGACAAAAACTCAGAAAAAATCTTGATAAAAAATGGCAGGCTCCTTTGATGTTTCTATGCTGTTGTAACCAGGATAATTTTTCTATATTAGATTCAGTTTATTTTATTTTTCATTTTTTAGATTTAATTTTATTTATTTTTATCTAAAGGTTTAATTAAAATCCTCCTTTCCTTAATTTATTCAACACCCACCAAGTGAGAACAATATTGTTCTCGTGCGGTTTTCACGTCATGTGACAGCTGCACGTCAGCGTCCTAAATTGACAGCTGCGGCTTATATAGCTGCTAATTCCACCTTAGGTAGGAAAATGCTGTGGGACCCTGACGTGCAGACGGGTGATCAATCAACTGAACGTTGTAAAGATCACGGTTGGTCAAGAGGGAACTGGCCAGGTATATTGCAGATCCCCCTGCTCCAGGCGTGGCTAAAGGGCCTAGGATGCAGCAAAGATTGTCTGGCTTCATGCTGACCAGACTGGCGAGCTAACCATTCAGCGGATCCGGAAATACATCATCTACTTTCTGAGAAACCTCTTCCGAACTGGTTGGAGATTCAGCCCAACAAGTTTCCACTGAAGAAACTGGATTATTATTATTATTATTTTTTGTGTTTTCCCTTTCGTCATCAACAAAGACTGGTTGACATTCCTTGGTTTAAGGAATCCATTTGGACTTTAAAATTGTGGACTAACTTGTATATATTGTAAATATTAATACAACTCACCAATTTTGCACCATCAAACTGTCTCTGTGTTTTACAATTTGCCACTTCCTCCAGCAGACGAACCTAGTCTTTCAGAAATCACGATCACGTGGGTTGCCCTAGAATGCAACTTGGGTTACATTATATGGCGAGCTAGCCAGGAGGTTGTTGGCATTTTGTTAAACACTAATCTATTTGTTTTTCCTCTTTTTTTTTTCAATATGGATGAATTTCAAAGACTTGATATAAAAATTCCCAACTCTGTTTTGGTTGAAGGCATGTCGGATGAAGAGGGTAAAGAGGAAGTATTTAACTTTTTGAAACAATATGGTAAGATAACAAAGACTGAAATCATTTCTGAAGCTGATTCTGAATTTGACGGTCAGCTTGTGGTTGAATTTAGTAGTGGTACAGCTGTGGCTGAATTGCGTTCCATTCTACCATATTCATTTAAATCATCTGAGAAGTCAGACATATTTTCCATCTCTGAATTAGCTGTTGTATATGCAGAACATGTTGCACGGAGTAAAACTAATTCTTATTTACTTGAGTTACAGAAACTTGCAAAGCTTTCTGGCATGGAGTTTGCAGGGGTGTTAAAATCCACGATGACTCAGATTGGACAATCAGTTGCTGAACTTCCTTCGGCTGCTCAAATGGAGGATCCTGATGAGAAATCTGAGGTTATGGCAACATCTGCAGATCCAACAATCAGGAAAGAGCCAACGTTGTCAACTGCCACTGATCCTACTGTTCCCAGACTGAGAAATGAGCAGCAACCTACTTCACGACGGAAACCTTCTTTTCATGATGATGACATCCAACCACCTGAAGTCCAGCGCTACGTGGTGGAACACATTATGAAAACTGAGGAAAGTGTTTACCATCTGCAAAGGCTCCGAGTATTTTCTGGACGACTGCCTAGACCAGCACATGAAGCAGACTACGAGACCTGGCATTCAGGAGTGGATCTGCTATTAAAAGACCCATCAGTTTCTGAGCTTCAGCGATCAAGGAGGATTGTGGAGAGTTTACTTCCCCCAGCCGCTGATATGCTGAAGCATTTAAGTTCAGATACTCCACCTACTGTGTATCTGAACATATTGGATTCGGCATATGGCACAGTGCAAGATGGAGAAGAACTCTTTGCAAAATTCATGGACACTTTCCAAGATGCGGGGGAGAAGCCATCTTCATACCTCCAGCGGCTGCAGGTAGCATTAAACTTAGCCCTGAAACGAGGTGGTGTGTTAGCCAAGGATGTAAACCGGCACCTCATAAGCCAGTTCTGTAGGGGTTGTTGGGACAATACTTTGATTGCTGAACTCCAATTAAAACAAAAGAAATTGGTTCCACCTAGTTTCTCTGAACTGCTACTACTTCTACGTACTGAAGAGAACAGGGAAGCAGCTAAAACTTCCCGGATGAGACAATATTTGGGTTCCACCAAACAAAAGGTAGTAAATCATGCACAATTGGCTTGTGTTGACACAGGTGATGGTGGAGCAGTTGCTGCTTTAACCAAATTGACTCAGCAGTTGGCAGAACAACTGGCAGATGTACAGCGGCAGCTGGCTAAGCTAACATCCACCACCACCCAGCCCAGGACAGCATCACAACCCAAGGTAACACACAGTCAGCAGGATGTAAAAGGGGGCAATAAAGTGACATCTCAACTGTCCCCACCAGGCCATGTTAAACCTGGTTATTGTTACAGGTGTGGTGAAAATGGCCATATTAAGCCACAATGTAATAATGAACCAAACCCTGCTCTTGTTGCCAGAAAAAGGAAGCAGTTTGCTCAGCGACAACAGAACGTCTCTCAGAAGAAGTTAAACTAGGCATGGTTCCTGTTGCGGGACAAACCGGAACCAGTCCCAGCCAAACCAGTCCCCTTATTAAAGTAAAGACTGTTAAATCTACAAAACTGCAAACCCAAGCTAATAAACTACCCACTCAGCTACCCAAAGGTTTGATTGGATCAAAGTGTGCTGCTGTTGTTGACATTGCTGGTCATGTGTGTGACTGCCTTTTAGACACTGGTTCACAGGTGACAACAATCCCAGTTTCTTTCTATAATGATAAGCTAAGCAACCAACCTGTAATGCCTCTGGATAATTTGTTACAGGTTGAGGGTGCTGCTGGACAGTCTGTTCCATATCTGGGGTACGTGGAGCTGGTCATCACATTCCCTGAAGACTTCATAGGAGTAAACACAGAGGTATCAACTCTTGCTCTTGTGGTCCCCGATACTAGTCCTGATAGGCCATCTACTGTACTTATTGGCATGAACACACTGGAACCACTGTACGAACAACATCTTAGTGGTAATGATGTACAATTTCAACCAATGGCCCAAGGATATCAAGCGGTCCTGAAACTGCTACAATTAAGGCACCAGCGGAATCAATCTGGAAATGCAGAGACTGTCAGGCTGTTAAGCACCATTCCAGTCCTTATTCCACCTGGTCAAACCATTGTTTTGGAGGGTTCTGTTAAAACCACCCCTCCATCTGCAGATAGGTGGGCCATTGTTGAACACCCTAGCTCACCTTTACCAGGGGGTTTATGTGTTCAGAGTTGTCTAATTACACTGCCACAGCATCCACCATATAAAGTCCCTGTGATCATGAAGAATGAATCAGAACAAGAGGTGTCCATATCACCATTAACCATTATTGCAGACATTGGGTCAGCACCTACTGTTTTGTCACAACAGATTACATCTCAAACCTCACAACAAACCACTTTGGAGTTTAACTTTGGAGACTCTCCCATTCCACCTGAGTGGAAAGAACATATTATCAACAAATTGAACAACATTGCTGAAGTCTTCTCTCATCATGATATGGATTATGGCAGTACAGATGCAGTTAAACATACCATTAAACTTAATGATGAAACGCCTTTTAAACACCGAGCAAGGCCAATCCATCCTCAAGATCTGGAGGCAGTCCGAGAACATCTTAGAGACCTGCTCGAAGCTGGCATCATAAGACAATCTAAATCACCATTTTCCTCTCCAATAGTTGTTGTTCGGAAACGTAATAATTCCGTCCGGCTATGCATAGATTACAGGAAACTGAATCTTCAAACTATCAAAGATGCATATGCCCTTCCTAATTTGGAAGAATCTTTTTGTGCTTTGACAGGGTCCAAATGGTTCACTATGTTAGATTTAAAATCTGGCTATTATCAAATAGAGATGGCAGAAGAAGATAAGGCTAAAACAGCTTTTGTAACTCCCCTTGGATTTTGGGAGTGGAACAGGATGCCGCAAGGAATCACAAATGCACCTAGCACGTTTCAGCGGCTAATGGAGAGATGCATGGGAGATATGCATCTTAAAGAAGTCCTTGTCTTCCTCGATGACATCATCATCTTCTCTGCCACTCTGGAAGAACATGAGGAACGGCTGCTGCGTGTGCTCTCCCGGTTGAAGCAGTTTGGACTAAAACTCTCTCCAGAGAAATGTAAGTTCTTTCAGTCTTCTGTACGTTATTTGGGACACATTGTCTCTGAAAAAGGAGTTGAAACTGATCCAGAAAAGATTGATTCTTTAAAATCCTGGCCAGTCCCCCGCAACCTTAAAGAGTTGCGATCTTTTCTGGGTTTTGCTGGATATTACCGAAGATTTATTAAAGACTATGCTGCTATTGTCAAACCACTTAATGAGTTAACCCGTGGTTATCCTCCTGCCCGCAGCCCTGCAAAGCTGAAGAATCCAGAAGGAAAGTACTCGGATCCAAAGCAGTCCTTTGGAGATAAATGGACTAGCCATCAGCAGATTGCCTTTGAAACAGTAATTTCCAAATTGACTACTGCACCTGTTCTTGGGTTTGCAAATCCACAACTGCCATATATTTTACATACTGACGCCAGTACAAATGGTTTGGGAGCAGTATTGTACAGAGAGCAGGAGGGCAAGCTGCGCGTTATTGCTTATGCTAGTCGAGGCCTGTCTGTCAGTGAGTCAAAATATCCTGCTCATAAACTGGAGTTTTTAGCCCTGAAGTGGAGTGTTACTGAGAAGTTTCATGATTACCTCTATGGGACTAACTTTACAGTTGTCACAGATAGCAACCCTCTCACCTATGTTCTGTCTTCAGCCAAGCTGGATGCTACCGGTCACCGGTGGTTAGCAGCACTGTCCACTTACTCATTCAAACTGCAGTACCGCGCTGGAAAACAGAATTTTGATGCTGATGCTCTGTCCCGACGCTCACATGAAGATACTTCTAGTGATCAGCACTGCAGAGAGAGAGAGCTCATTCAACAACTGACCAGTCAGTTGGGTAATGATGAAAAAACACATGACATTTCTCCTGAAATTGTGGATGCCATCTGTCAGAGTTGTATAAGCCGAACACGGAACCAAACTGAACTAAGTCGATCAGTCGCACTGGTTGAGTCTCTATCTGTCTCTGTTAACTCCATCCCTGATGGGTTCAGCAATGAAGAGTTGCATGGCTTGCCTATAATCCCCTCTCTATCTCAGGCCGATCTCCAAGGAGAGCAACAAGCTGACCCTGCTATTCGTGAGGTCATTCATCAGCTGGAGACTGGTGAGAAGGTCCCTCCATCAGTTCGAGAGGAGCTACCTGACCTTCCTTTGCTCCTGAGAGAATGGAACAGGTTAGAGTTGGTGGATGGAACCTTATATCGGAAAAGGCATGATGGAGATAAACTTATCTACCAGCTAATCCTACCGCCCAAGTTACGACCAGCTGTTTTAAAGAGTTTGCACCATGATATGGGGCATATGGGCATCAAAAGAACAATTGATCTGGTGCGCCAACGCTTCTTTTGGCCCAAAATGACACTAGAGGTGGAGACCTTTGTAAAAACCTGTGGTCGTTGCGTAAGACGTAAAGCTCAAACAGAAAGAGCAGCTCCATTAATAAATATTCAAACAAGCCGACCACTTGAACTGCTATGTATGGACTTTTTAACCATTGAACCTGACAGCAGTAATACTAAGGACATTCTGGTTCTTACTGATCACTTCACCAAATTTGCAGTTGCCATTCCTACCCCCAACCAGAAGGCAAAGACGGTTGCAAAGTACCTCTGGAATGAATTTATGGTTTATTATGGAATTCCAGAGCGTATACATTCAGACCAGGGTACAGATTTCGAGTCCAAGCTCATTAAAGAGCTCTGTGAAGTTGTAGGCATGAAGAAAAGCCGAACTACCCCGTACCACCCACGAGGGAATCCAGTCGAGCGGTTCAACCGCACTCTGCTCAATATGCTTGGAACCCTGGAAATGAAACAAAAGTCAAAATGGCGAGAGTATGTCAAACCTTTAGTACATGCATATAATTGTACAAGAAACGAGGTAACAGGGTTCACACCTTATGAACTCATGTTTGGTCGTTGTCCTCGTCTTCCTGTGGATTTGGCTTTTGGTTTACCTGTCAGGGAGCAATCATCAATCTCTCACTCGGAGTATGTTAAGAATCTGCAATCCAGCCTGAAAGAAAGCTACAAACTAGCTTCTGAGAATGCCCTCAAGTCAGCTGCAAAGAACAAGACCCGTTTTGATCAGAAAATTACACCATGCAGTTTGGAGATAGGAGATCGAGTACTGGTTCGCAACATCCGTCTGAGGGGTAAGCACAAGCTGGCAGATAGATGGGAACCAGGAGTGTACAAAGTTGTTGACAGAGCTGAAAATGTACCAGTTTACACTGTACAACCTGAACACCAAGAGGGACCAACTCGTTCTTTACATAGAGACCTGTTGCTTCCTTGTGGCTTCCTGCCAGTTTGCTCCACAGAAGACCCTTCCATCTCCATGCCTGCCTCACAACGAAAGACTCGCAACCAGGATGGTTGCCATCCAGATGTTTCTGATGCGATGGAGGATGAGGATGCTGAGCCATATGTGACAGAAGCTTCCATCCCACTCCCAACCAGATTCAGTGTAAAGGTGAGCAAATTCAAGTCAGCACCGGAATCCATTATTTTGCAGCCCAGTTCACGTTTGGCTCAAAGTGATGCTGAAGCGCCAGAGCCTCCTGTACCTCTAATTCAGAGCACAGACCTTGAGACTGCTAGTCCATCTGAAAATGAAGAATCCTGTTTAACAACTGATTCCTCACTGTCTCACCATGAAGACAAGCTACCTGTGAAACAGGTTGAAACAGAGGAACTTTCTGAACCACGCATAGCTGAGGCTGTGGAAGTACACATGGAGGGAGAAATATCTAACGAACACTTACCAGAAGTTCAAGAACCTGACGCTGAGGATCATCTGGTTGTTCAATCTGAGTCATCTACAGCTCCTGCCAATGTCAGCTCACCCTATAACTCAGTTGAGGCTGAAACATTGCCCAGGCGCTCAGATCGACAGCGGCAGCCTCCTAGTCGTCTAACATATCCTGTGTTGGGTAAGCCACTCATTTCAGTAGTTCAGACTCTATTGCATAGTTTGGCAAATGTGTACACTGAGGCTCTCAGTCAAGTTTCTAATGTGAATATTCAGAAAAATTAATTCAAGTAACCATGCAACGGGACGTGCAGGAATTAAAGAGGGGAGGATGTAACCAGGATAATTTTTCTATATTAGATTCAGTTTATTTTATTTTTCATTTTTTAGATTTAATTTTATTTATTTTTATCTAAAGGTTTAATTAAAATCCTCCTTTCCTTAATTTATTCAACACCCACCAAGTGAGAACAATATTGTTCTCGTGCGGTTTTAACGTCATGTGACAGCTGCACGTCAGCGTCCTAAATTGACAGCTGCGGCTTATATAGCTGCTAATTCCACCTTAGGTAGGAAAATGCTGTGGGACCCTGACGTGCAGACGGGTGATCAATCAACTGAACGTTGTAAAGATCACGGTTGGTCAAGAGGGAACTGGCCAGGTATATTGCAGATCCCCCTGCTCCAGGCGTGGCTAAAGGGCCTAGGATGCAGCAAAGATTGTCTGGCTTCATGCTGACCAGACTGGCGAGCTAACCATTCAGCGGATCCGGAAATACATCATCTACTTTCTGAGAAACCTCTTCCGAACTGGTTGGAGATTCAGCCCAACAAGTTTCCACTGAAGAAACTGGATTATTATTATTATTATTTTTTGTGTTTTCCCTTTCGTCATCAACAAAGACTGGTTGACATTCCTTGGTTTAAGGAATCCATTTGGACTTTAAAATTGTGGACTAACTTGTATATATTGTAAATATTAATACAACTCACCAATTTTGCACCATCAAACTGTCTCTGTGTTTTACAATTTGCCACTTCCTCCAGCAGACGAACCTAGTCTTTCAGAAATCACGATCACGTGGGTTGCCCTAGAATGCAACTTGGGTTACACTGTGCTTATATCAACTTGGATTCGGATCTGCTCCTATTTGTATGCTCTCCTAAAATTGCTTCACCAAATTTATTTCAGTTTATCCAAAGTTTTTGCTTCTCTTCAGTGGCTCCCTATAAATCCCAGAACATAATTTAAAATTCTTCTTCCAGATAAAGATATTAATGACCAGGGTCCATCCCATATAACGGAGGGTTTTGTAACTTTTCTAGCAGAGCATGTTTCACTCAGCACACATTGTGATTCTAAGAGTATCTGACAGTAGAAGAGAGATAAATGTTGGCTTTAGCATGATTTACATACATTTAGATCTTAGAAATAACTTAATTAGTCAGGTGGCAAAGGGTAGTGAAATTCGTTTGGCAGACCATTTGATAATTTGTCAGGAACACTGATCATGAATGAGTTTGAGTAACAACCTCCCGATAGTCTTTAGTTTATATTTATTTTTAAATTAACTTATGTTATCTCTTCAGACTAATCATCATTTCCTTAACATACACAAGCTTAATTAAACATTAATGAAGGGATATTTCTTTGGAATGTATTTATGTCTGGTGGCTGTGAAACGACATGTGGCAGCTTGTTTGTTTAAACTGAATGTGGGTGAGAAGATTCTCATATCTGCCTCATTATTTTATTACATACTGTAAATTGATCTTGTCTTCAGCTGCACTATTTTCAACATAAACGGTATGCCAGGGTTGGTTCTTCCAAGTTTTCAGCCATTTTTCAGTAATATGCTTGGTAGATCAATAAATATCTGTTAAATATATGCAGAGAGGCTAGATGCAAACAGCTTGCAGGGCTTTTTAATTTAATATAATTAACAACCAAGTGTCTATCTGCACATGTGGCAGTGACAGAGCATCATCACTTGGAGAGGTGCTTGAGATCATCTGATGATTGGAGAACTCTCGCTGTGTTTTCACTGACTCTTGAGGGGAATTTGTGACTCTTATGCTGATTAATGTTGTGCTGTGATCTGAGGTTTGTGGTGCATGGTCTCACTCCAGAATGTGATAGATTTAGTCAGATAAATTATATCATTTCATATATATATATATATATATATATATATATATATATATATATATATATATATATATATATATATATATATATATATATATATACTTGAAAGCATTACACACATTCGGGGAAATACATTAATTCAGAAAACAGTCTTTGTTATTACCGAGTCAGTATCAGCTTTAATATCCAAGTTTGAGGACAAACTAGGAATTTGACTTCTTTTCCACTTTGTTTCCAATGAAGACATTTTAAATCTAAATATATAAAAATGAATATAAAATATGTTCTTCTGTAAATATGTATATTTACAGAAGATGCCACATCCTTTTCATTTTACAAAAGAAAGAGACATGGTTGGATTGGTGCAAAAATGTATGGTAATGATATGGGCATTCTGATTGTTGAGTGTTCTTGAGAGAGACAGCCTGGAGGAAGAAACTGTCTCTGTGGTGGCTAATTTTCATAAATAGCCCTTGGTAATACTGGCCTGAAGGTGAAGATCTAAACAAGATGTGTGAAGTCGGCATAGGTATTGCCCATCTGTCTTTCTGTATAAAGAGTCAGAGCACCTGCGGGGAGCTTCGCAGAGTTGCCCCACTGAAAGCAGCTAAAGCTCGATCTAGCTGCATGCTCCATCCACTGACAGATCTGCCCGCAGACAGGTAGTAAGCACACAATCAAACCAATAAAAAATAATTTCACTACGGTTAAAAATCTTTTCAACTGTTAACTATTCTCCTCACTCCCGTCACGGCTGACCCAAAATATCTAATAATGCTTTAAAGATTAGCTACTGGTCTATCTCCCGGGCAAAATATTGGTGTTCTTCATGAGCTCTGGCCACTCTACAAACCCTCGATCCAGGGAAACGTTTGAAGCTCACTCTGCTCACTTGGTTTAGCCAGGGATTAAGCAGGAAAATCAAACCAATAAAATAATGTCACTGGCGTAAAAAATGTATTTTATTAACGTGTTCTGCTCACTCTCTCCCGCCATGGTTGAGGTAAAAGACCTAATATAAAGCTTTAAATAGTGTCTGAAATCCTCCGATTAAGGCAGATCCTCCGATTAAGGCAGAGGTCTCCTTCGAGATAGGTGGCCACTCTGACACAGGCTTGGTTCGGGGAAAGCAGGCTCTGTTCCTCTGGTTCAGCCGGGGATTAAGCCCAAAAATCAAACCAATATAAATATATTCATTGCGGCTAAAAATCTTTATTAACATGTTCTCTTCGCCTCGCATTGAGGCGAGGTAAAAGATAAAAAATTATTAATTCGGTTCATGAAAACCACTGGAGAGAAGTGGTATGGTTTGGCATTTGTGGCCACTATTCAGAGCTTGGATCCCGGGGAAACCCTGGAAGCTCCCTCAGCCTAGATGCCCGACGTTTCGCAACCTCTCCACTTTATCTCTCTCTCAGCATACAGTTATGCAGACAGAAAGGAACTGCCTTAAGCCTGAGAACAAAAAAAATTCACTGCGGTTAAAATAATTTTTAATAACATTTCTAATAATGTGTCCTCACTTTGCCATAAATGAGACAAAATATGTCATATAAAGGTGTAAGCATTAACTCTGTCGCTGAAAACAGCCTGAAGAAGGAGCGATTTGCCGCAGGAAACTGCAGTGACACTCTCCAATACACAGTTTCAAATCAGACAGTTTAGACAGGCTTTATTTTATCATTAGATGTGTGATCCAGATATTTATCCCGGTGCATTAATCCTTAAAAATATCCAAGGCAATCCTGCATGTAAAGATGTAAAAAGATTTACATTTTATTTTTTTATGTTTCATTTATAATGATGTATGATCATTTACCATTAGAGACGATAGGAGATACCTTCTGTCAAATTTTAATTAATTGAGTTGATTGGTGATTTATGACCCCTTGATTTCCGGTCCCCCTCCCCCATTTTAATTCATGTTATACACATTCAATTATTTAATTTATCTTATATACATTCAATGTTGACGCTCAGCAGCATACCCACCACACTCTACGTAAACTTTGCTGAATACCTATCATACGGAAAAGCCTGTGTTCCGCACCGTTGCATTTGCGCAGAAATAATCCGGTGAAATAGTCCTTAATCTTTAATCCTAATATAAAACTCAATTCAGTCCTCCCTCCAAACTAAATGCATTTTACTGATCCCTTCAGTAGTACAGCCGAGAAGAAAAAGCGTCCTCATACTACGGTGGACAGTGTCTCATGGACAACGACCTCACTTTCACGAGATCTGTTGGGGGAAGGAGTTTTGTCAAAAGATCACCCGTGTGGGCTTTTGGACGCTGCAGGAAAGGAGCATAATATCGAACCGGCACTTGCAGTCAGCAAATTCGTGCCGGGACGTTATCTTATCATTTCATACATCTAACAGCAAAACCGTCCCTTTCAACAAGCACGAGACACCATTTCATTCTTAGGTATTAAACAAAATAGGAAACGTTTCTGTTATCTCGCTGAACACACTGACTGGTCAGCACAGCTCAGTGCACGACACACCAGTCCATTGCTAGGTAATAAACAAAACAGGAAACGTATCACTTATCTCGCTGAACACACTGCTCAGCGCAGGTCAGTAAATTCCAATACGGTCAGTAAAACTCAACACGCCTTCTTGAAGTCACGCCTTTCTTATCCTACAACTCTCTTGGTAAAAAAAAACAACAACTATATTTTAACTAACTCTGAAGGCAGCCATTTCTCTAATATTTGTCCTGTCACCTGTACATGTCCTAACTAGGGCTCTTATAAACAATTATTTTAATAAATGATTATTCGGACAATTAATTGTGTAATCGATAAAAATGTACAAATTCTGCTGATTCTTAACATAATTACTTAAGCTTATTCTATGAGTAATATAAATGAAAAAAAAAAGTTAAATCGGTGAATAATTCACTCTGAATAACAAGGATAAATCTCCAACTAAAAAGTTCTAGGATCAAAATGTTAACAGTTCAGCCCTTTCTGGTTGACTTAATATCAATACAGTGCAGATGCCTCTGTAGTGAAAATAGTCACAAAAAGTATCAAGTTACACCTGTACATTACATTCAGGATTTTTTCTTTTTTAGATTAGAATAGATTTTATTCTATTTATATAAAACAGATCCTTCTAGTGTACTGCAGAGCAAAGTTAAACTTATTTTTAGTTTATAAATGATAATATAATGATAATGACACATTTATCAAATAAGGTAAACATCTAGCTTAAATTAAGGCATGATAAATACTACCTTTTTCATATCATTCTGACTCAGTTTTAACAGAATAGAAATAGCTGTACCGTCCCACAGTGGGGAGATTCAGGTGACAGCTGACTTACAGACAATACTGATTAAAATGGAACACAGCTCAATTTAAAGTTACGTTAGTACAGCAAAAGAAAAAGAAAACAAACTGCAATTATTAATACATAACGCCTAGTCAGATAAAAATTGAAAAAAAAAAACGAGTTCATTTGCAGAGTAATGTAATATTTTAAACATATTTTTTTACACAAATTAGCAAAGACTTCCACAGAACAGAACCAGGAGCAAACTTTCCTCTAAATATATCGCTCTGATAAGACTCTGCAGGTTTTCACTGGAACCTGCTCATGCTGCAGTGAAAGAGCTCCGCTCTGTCATCTCCATCTTTAAACTAAAAACCAGATGCATTGATTTCGCCTCAGTGGCAACCGCAGAACAACAGACTCTCTAACAGACTCTCTAACAGACAAACCAGTGCTGCAAATCCTCTAAAGCTGCATGGAATGAACCCTGAACTCAAGGGGGAGTTTTGTGGTGGATGGAAGTTTCTCTTAGTTTTCATTTAGTTTCCAAACACATCTAGACCCAGCACCATTGGTTAAAACATTTAGGTGAACATGTGGAGAGGTTTAGCCTGTATAAGATTTGACCCTGTCTAGAGCGGCAAAAACCCCCACAATAAATTCACGGCTTTTCACCAAATTGCTAGTTTTAATTTTTTTTTTTTCTTCCAAAATTCATCTCCACGATCAGTGTATGTAAACTTCTGACTGGAAAAATACCAGGATATGTTGTCCTTGTATAGGTGAAACCAAATGCAGCAACTATTTAAAAAATATGTAAACGGTCTAGATTGACTAACTTTTCTACTCCTATTTTGCAAAATCAACACTTTGTTGTTATTTCAACTTTATGTTCTCTCTGTTTTGTTTTTTCTCTTCATAGTAGGTACATCTACCCTGGCATTCTGTTTAGCTGTGACGCCATTACTCTCTTTAACGTAGAAACCATTTTTGGATCAGTGTTTCTGTGTTGTTTTTGTGTCTCTGCTTCTGCCAGATTGATAGTGTTAGTAAAATTGTATTGTATGTAGATTTATGGAGCAATATCAAATTTAAACTTGAAAACCTGTGGGTTTTTTTTTTACTTTCTAAAGTTGTATTATCTGTCCACTCTGAAAAACAACAGTCCAAAATTAGCATTAAGAACCCAACGTACAATACGAGTGTGGATAGTAACCTGTATAGGTTATTTTAAACACTATGTGATTTTATTATTCATTGTATGATTATTCTTTTCCAATTTTTTCATGCATCGTTAGCATCAAGGCTCACAATCCGTATAAAATTAAGCTTTCTGCACAGTCTCTCCATCCTTGTTGAAAAATGATTGTAGCTATTTAACTTTATGGTGCTTACTGCTGTTTCTTATTCTTTCTTCATTCAATTTTGCACTAATATCCAGACATTATTTCTCAATAAACTATACATTAAAAGGGTCGCTCAAGATTTTTGAAGTGGGTTTCTGTTAAAATGTTATTAGAAGTTAATCTCTGGCCTGCAGTATCAACCAAATAAACTTTATTTATAAAGCACTTTTCAGTTCTTTTCAGTTCTGCCTCACATAGGTTAAAAACCGACAAGCATAAAAAAAATGCAGAAATAAGTAAACTGAAAGAAAAAGGTTATATAGATTAATTAAAGTAATTTATGAGGATGAGGAATGGCTGAAAAAACAGTTGTGGAGTTTAATGAAGAAACTGCATTAAATATGAAAAAAAAACTTAACACGAGCTATCATCGTGGAAAAGCTAAATGTTTTAACAGGGTCTGCTGTGATGACACAATTTAAAAGAGATAATACGGGCCCAAAATGTTAATAAAAATGTATGTATAATGATGTGTTAGTTGATTATGGTAATTAACTTCCATGAAGTTGAACTTAGTTATCTGCTGCAGGTAAGATATCAGGGGCTTCTTGTTTTACCTCATTGTTGATTAATCTAATTTTCATGCTTTAAAAAAAAAAATTCTTCACATACTAAAACATAGTTTTGTTTTTTAACAGAATCAAATATCTAGATTTTCTTTCAGAATTTTTACAACATTTTTGGCATTGGAGTAAAACGTTTAACCCTGGAACTTGGCTGAACAGAAGTTGGGTCTTATTATCGATATGTCCATAAATTCTAAAACAAGACAAGGATAAAACTGGTACAGTTTCAAAAGCTTTTACAGTTGGATTTGTCAGATAAGCTGTGGACTTTCCTCGCCTAGTCTTCGAAACACAGTTTGTGAAGTTTAGTACACCTTGTTTTTCAAACCTAAGGATTGCAGTTTTAGTGCTCTGTTAAACAGTTGTGTGGAGACGGATGAGGTACTAAAATGCCCCATTTCTTAATTCTATAGCGTAGTCTTTGCTGTTCCAATATTTTATATGTGTGCATAACCTGCAGAAAGAATTATTGTCCTCTTTATAAATAAAACGTTTTGCTTTGGATGTCATGAATATTAATTAGTGTTACAGCAGCATGCAGCTTTGAGTAAGCTCAGACAGGCTTTCTTTTACTGCCCTTCCTCTGTGAATGGTTTTTGTGTTTCACGGGCAAAATCTAAAAAGATCCCAGTTTTACCATATTCCATTTTTACACGTCTAATTCTGCGATTCCATACACATTTTCCACATTGTGGTGTGGGCTTGGATCGACTCGCCGTTCATTCTGCTTCCAAACTAACAAAAAAAAAAAAAAAAAAAAAAAAAATATATATATATATATATATATATATATATATATATATATATTGAACTTGATTGTTTGTGTGAAAGCCTCATATTTAGACAAATTTATTATGCTTAGCTTTTATTTACAACACCAAGCATCTTCTTTATCCATGTAGTTGGTCAGAAAAAAAAAAAATGTCCAAAACAGACAGTAAAGAGCTTGGCCTGTACAGTATATACACGCAAAGCAATAATGTAATATCTTACTTAGTTTGTTTGTGAGAATGAACTTCACATATCTGCATCTAGAGTGCAGAGATTGCTCCTTGTCTTTTCTTCTTTGACCTCTCTGACGTACTGAAGGCTGAACAATCAGTCCCATCTGCTTCCTTTAATGTCACTCCAAATTAGCCCTAGTGTTTAGCAGCAAGTGTCAAGACAGACTTTAATCGCTTCATGCTTGCTTAGTATGAGGGATTGCTGCAAAGCCATGGACAATGCAGACAACTCTCCCTGTGGCTCTACGCTTCTTCAGGAGTGAATGCTGCTTGTCAAGACTTTGATGCAATCAACTGGTTCCCTTATATAGGAATTTCTTTGACCAATCTGTATAATCTGACCCAATCTGTATAATCTGATTGATTTTGACTTTGTAAAGTGCCTTGAGATGACATGTTTCATGAATTGGCGCTATATAAATAAAATTGAATTGAATTGAATTGAATAAATAAAAAAAAATCACTAAAGAGTCAGCCCAAATTGATGCATCAGGACAGATACTATTCAATTCAATTCAATTCAATTTTATTTATATAGCGCCAATTCATGAAACATGTCATCTCAAGACACTTTACAAGTTAGGTTCAATCATATTATACAGATTGGGTCAGATTATACAGATTGGTCAAAAAATTTTCCTATATAAGAAAACCAGTTGATTGCATCAAAGTCCCGACAAGCAGCATTCACTCCTGGAGAAGCGTAGAGCCACAGGGAGAGTCGTCTGCATTGTACATGGCTTTGCTGCAATCCCTCATACTGAGCAAGCTTGAAGTGACAGTGGAAAGAAAAAACACCCGTTAGCGGGAAGGAAAAACCTCTATCAGAACCGGGCTCAGTATGAACGGTCATCTGCCTCGACCGACTGGGGGTTACAGAAGACAGAGCAGAGACACAACAAGACAGACAAAAAGCACAGAAGCACACATTGATCTAGTAATCTGTTCTACATTAGATGGTAATAGTCGGTGATCTGTCCTCCCTGGATGAATTCACAGTCAACAGAACGTCAGACCAGGTGTACCTACTATGAAGAAAAAAGAGAGAGAACAAAAAGTTAAAAGCTGAAATGACAACAGTCATTTCAATGTAATGCAATGCAAATCTGGAGAACAGTAGACTGGAGAACAGTAGAGATCAGTAGAGTGAAAAAAATAGGCCCTGATGTCCTCCAGTAGCCTATGCCTATAGCAGCATAACTATAGAGGTAGCTCAGGGTAACATGAGCCACTCTAACTATAAGCTTTGTCAAAAAGGAAAGTTTTAAGATTAGTCTTAAAAGTAGACGGGGTGTCTGCCTCACGGACCAAAACTGGGAGTTGGTTCCACAGGAGAGGAGCCTGATAGCTAAAGGATCTGCCTCCCATTCTACTTTTAGAGACTCTAGGAACCACCAGCAGACCTGCAGTCTGAGAGCGAAGAGCTCTGTTAGGAACATACGGGGTAATCAGAGCTCTGATATATGATGGAGCTTGATTATTAAGGGCTTTATACGTTAGAAGAAGAATTTTAAATTCTATTCTTGATTTAACAGGAAGCCAATGAAGGGAAGCTAAAATTGGAGAAATATGATCCCTCTTGTTGATTTTCATCAGAACTCTCGCTGCAGCATTTTGGATCAGCTGAAGACTTTGAACTGCATTTTGTGGACTTCCTGATAGTAAAGAATTACAATAGTCCAGCCTTGAAGTAACAAATGCATGGACTAGTTTTTCAGCATCACCCCTGGACAGAATGTTTCTAATTTTGCCGATATTTCGGAGGTGAAAAAAGGAAACTCTGGAAACCTGTTTAATATGGGATTTAAATGACATGTCTTGGTCGAAAATAACACCAAGATTTTTTACTTTACCACCAGAGACCAAGTTAATGCCATCCAGATTCAGTGAATGATTAAGAAGTTTATTTTTTGAGGACTCTGGTCCAAAGATTATAACTTCTGTCTTGTCAGAATTTAAGTGCAGGAAATTTAAAGTCATCCAGCTTTTGATGTCATCAAGACATGACTGCAGTCGAAGTAATTGATTGGATTCATCAGGATTTATGGATAAATATAGCTGAGTGTCATCAGCATAACAGTGGAAATTAATCCCATGCTGTCTGATAATTTTGCCAATCGGAAGCATATATATAGTAAAGAGAATTGGTCCAAGGACTGAACCCTGTGGTACTCCACAGGTGACCCTAGAGCTTGAAGAAGATTTATTATTAACATGAACAAACTGGAATCTGTCCGACAGATAAGATTTAAACCAGCCTAATGCTTTCCCCTTAATCCCTACAGTATGCTCAAGTCTTTGTAGGAGAATATTGTGATCAACTGTATCAAATGCAGCACTGAGATCTAGCAGGACAAGTATAGATACAAGTCCATTATCTGAGGCCATAAGAATATCATTAGTGACCTTCACCAGCGCCGTTTCAGTGCTATGATGAGCTCTGAAGCCTGACTGAAACTCCTCAAGTAGGTCATTACTTTGTAAATGTTCACAAAGTTGATTAGCAACTACTTTCTCGAGAATTTTAGATAAGAAAAGAAGATTAGATATAGGTCTGTAATTTACTAACTCATCTTGATCAAGAGATGGTTTCTTAAGTAAAGGTTTAATAACAGCTACTTTAAAAGCCTGTGGCACATATCCATTTACTAAGGATAGATTAATCATGTCTAAAATAGGACCACTGATCAAGGGGAATATCTCCTTAAACAACTTGGTTGGGATTGGGTCTAACATACAGGTAGAAGGTTTAGATTAAGCTAATATTTTAGATAGCTCAGAAAGCTCTACTGCTTCTATACAGTTCAGACACAGCGCAGTTTCTAAAGATTCCTCCAACGCTGCCTCACTTACTGAGGACGAGGTAATCATGGTTGGGAGGATGCCAATTATTTTATTTTTAATGGAATCAATTTTATTTATGAAGAATCCCATAAAATCATTACTGCTAAGAGCTAAGGGAATGGATGGATCAACGGAGCTATGACTCTGTGTAAGTTTGGCAACTATACTAAAGAGAAATCTAGGATTATTTTTATTCTCTTCAATTAATGATGAAAAATATGCTGCTCTAACTCTGCAAATGTTCTTGTTATACAACAATAGACTGTCCCTCCAGATTAGGTAGGATTCCTCTTGGTGTGTAGAGCGCCATTTTCTCTCCAATTTCCTAACATTGTGCTTCAAGGAACGCAGCTCTGAATTAAACCAGGGAGCCAGCTTCCTGTGAATAATCACCTTCCCTTTCAGGGGAGCTACATTGTCCAATGCAGAACGCAATGACGAAGTTACATTGTTAGCAAAGGTATCGATTTGTGAATGGGAAGAAACAGCACTGCTGCCATCTACAGGGCATTTCTGCAATACTGAGGATATTAAAAGGGGGACAGACTCTTTAAAGTTTGATGCAGCATTGTCCGATAGAGATCTACTATAATGGAACCCTCTTTTGGGGTTGGAGAACTCAGTTAGATTAAACTCAAATGTTATTAAAAAATGATTAGATAGGACAGGGTTGTGAGGAAATACTGTTAATACCTCACAATCAATGCCATATGTCAGTACAAGGTCTAAAGTATGGAGCCAAGAGTGCGTCGGTTTATGCACATTTTGAGCAAAACCAATTGAATCTAGGATAGTTTTAAAGGCTACACTAAGGTTATCACATTCAGTGTCAACATGGATGTTAAAATCACCCACTATAATAACCTTGTCAGTGTTTATCACCAAATCAGATAAGAAGTCTGGCAGCTGATCCAAAAACTGAGTGTAAGGGCCTGGTGGACGATACAAAACAACAAACAGAAGAGGTTTTATTGCTTTGCAGTTTGGATGAGGGAAACTGAGGGTTAAATGCTCAAAAGAACTGTAGTTATTAATTGGCCTGGGACTAATTAATAAATCAGACTGAAAGATGGTTGCCACTCCTCCTCCTCCTCCCACAGATCTAGGAATGTGGAAATTTGAATAATTGGAGGGAGTTGACTCATTTATACTAACGTAGTCCTCTTGTAGCCAGGTTTCTGTGAGACAAAACAAATCAATCTGATTATCAGAAATCAATTCATTAACTAACAAAGTCTTTGGAGGGAGAGACCTTATATTTAATAGACCACATTTAATTCTTTTATTTTTTGGTTCAAGGTGAGCCGTATTGATTTTTATTAGATTTTTATGGTTTGTTCCTTTTAGATCAGTTTTTGATCTGTTACGTTTTGGCCGTGAGAAAGACACCGTCTCAATAGGATAATGGGTGGGTAACAGTACAGAAGCTGCAGAGAGGTGTATTAAACTACGGCTCTGCTTCCTGGTCTGGACCCTGGGTTGTCAGCATTTAGGAGAACTGATAAATCCGGCCAGATTCCTAGAAAGAAGAGCTGCACCATCCAAAGTGGGATGGATGCCGTCTCTCCGGATCAGACCAGGTTTTCCCCAGAAAGTTCGCCAGTTATCAATGTAGCCCACGTCGTTTTCAGGACACCACCTAGACAACCAGCGGTTGATCTGTTGAGTAGGACAAGATGTTGTTATCCCAATAGATACCTGATGCACCGAAGAGACACTGTGGCCATCAAGTGGGTAATGGCATCCCTTGGGTTCTCAAGTGGGCGCCCTCCTTCTTGGGTGTTTCGCTGATAGGCCCACGACACCTCCAGAGGGTTCAGCAGTGAATCCCAGCGTCCCAGGTTCACTCCCATCAACCATCACACACTTGAGCCCCAGGCCAGGTCCTTCCTCTTGGCCCACAGCCACTGGCTCCCCTTTTCAGCGGCCTTGGAGAGGTCCTTGATTGCCTGCCTGTAGGCCTTCCCTCGCACCCCCATCTCCCTGAGTAACCTAGATGTTGAGGTGGCTATGAATCCCCTACAGCCTACTTCCACCGGGCGTACCTTCACGTTCCATCCTTTTTGTTGGGCGTCTGCTGCAAGATTGGTGTATCTCAGCTTCTTCCTCTCAAAGGCTTCCTCTACGGCACCCTCCCAGGGTACCGTGAGCTCGATGATGTACACCAGCTTGAGTGAGGAAGACCACAGAACGAGGTCTGGACGCAGGTTGGTGGATGCAATTTCCGGTGGAAAGTACAGCTTTTTGTCCAGGTCTGCCAGCATCTTCCAGTCCTGTGCTCTGCCCAGCTGCCCAATGTCAGTCCTACTGGTGATGGTAAAACCAGCTTGACCCTCACGAACAAAATGTATTCGCTGCTGATGGGGTGGAGAGGGGGGGTGCACATTTGCACTCATCCGCTGGCATTCCAGCACTGCTGCAAGACTTCTGAGCACCTGGTTGTGTCACCAGGTGTAGCGACCTTGGGTAAGGCTGGTCTTGCATCCCACTAAGATGTGCTTTAGTGTTGCTGGGCTTGGGCACAAGGAGCATGTGGGGTCGTCGCCATACCATTGGCTTAGGTTTGCAGGTGACGGTAAAACATCATAAGTAGCTCTGATGGTAAAGCTTGCCCTGAATGCCTCCATCTCCCATAGATCTTTCCAGGAGAGCTTTCTTTTCTCAACTCCTTCCCATGCCATCCACTGCCCTTGCTTCGCCTGTGCCACGGCTTGTGTGCGCCTTGCTGCTTCCTGTTCTCGCCGTACCTCTTGGACCACTAGCTTGCGCTTCTGAGCTGGATTGGCCTTGCTCCAAGTTGGTTTGCTAGTGCCAAGGCCAAGACCACTCCACCCCTCCTGAACATGTCCCACGATGTCCCGGTGTCGGAGTGCTGCCTTAGCCTGCTCTGTAGCAGCTAGCGGGGTCCATTTCCTCCCAGTGGCCAAGACGGGTGCTGCTTGGGACACAAGTAGGTCACTGGAATCTTGGAGCGTCATTTCCAGTCTGACCTTGGCACACTTGTATTCCTCTGCCAGGCTAGTGATGGGAAGTTCCAGCATTCCTCTGCCATAAAGCCCAATGCTACTGAGGCACCTGGGAAGGCCAAGCCACTTCCTGGCATAGGCGTTGACCAGCCTCTCCAGTTTTTCCACCTTTGAGAGTGGAATCTCGTAGAGGGTTAGTGGCCAGAGGAGACGTGGTATGAGTCCATACTGCATACACCAGAGCTTGAGCTTGCCGGGAAGCAAGGTTCTGTCGATGTTCTCTAGGGCGCTGGCTATATCCCTCCTGAGCTGCTCTACTTGCTCTTTGTCCTTGAGGGAGGCATCATACCATCGCCCCAGACTCTTCACAGGCTTCTCGGTGACCGTTGGAATGGGTTCATCACCAATGTGGAAGCAGTGGTCTGACAGCCTCCCCTTGACGATGGAGATGCTTCTGGACTTGCTTGGCTTGATCTTCATGCGAGCCCGCTCGATGTTCTCTTGGAGTTTTCCCAGTAACCGTGCTGTGCAAGCCTTGGTCACAGTCAGTGTGGTGAGGTCATCCATGTAAGCCCTGACTGGGGGCAGCCTCAACCCTGGTCTTATTCGCTGTCCCCCTACCACCCATCGAGATGCCCGTATAATAACCTCCATGGCCAGGGTGAATGCCAGGGGGGAGATGGTGCAACCGGCCATGATTCCCACCTCCAGATGTTGCCATTTTGTGGTGTACTCTGCCGTCGTCACACAGAGCTGGATGTCCTGGAAGTAGGCCTTGACCAGGGTTGTAAGGGCTGATGGGACTCTGAAGTAATCAAAGGCTGTCCACAGGAGGTCGTGAGGGACTGAGCCAAACGCGTTTGCAAGGTCCAGGAATACTACGTGGAGATCTGTCCCATCCTTCCTGGCTAGTTGGATCTGATGCCAGATAATGCTGGCGTGCTCCACACATCCTGAGAAGCCTGAGATGCCTGCTTTCTGGATTGATGTGTCAATCAGGTTGTTTCTTTGCAGGTAACTTGCTAACCGATGAGCAACCACGCTGAAGAAAATTTTCCCCTCGACATTCAGAAGGCTGATCTGTCGGAACTGGTCAATTTCTGAGGAGCCCTTTTCCTTGGGGATAAGGATCCCTCTACCTCTCCGCCAGGATGATGGAATCTCCTTCTTTTTCCACACAATCTTCATCAGCTTCCAGAGGAATTGAAGGACACCTGGTGCATTTTTGTAGAGTCTGTATGGAACTCCATTGGGGCCTGGCGCTGACGCAGCCCTTGCTCTACGCACAATGTTTTCTACTTCACTCCACCTGGGTGGACTGATATCCAGATCGTGCGCTGGTGTGTTAAGGGGTGGCATGTCAGGTGGGAGTGTAACCTTTTCCTGGTGTCGTTCATCTGTGCAAGTTCTTTTCAGGTGTTCTTCTAAGACAGCCTTTGACACAGACAACCTTCCACTCTTCTCCTTTGTGAAGAGACTCTTCACAAATTTGAAAGGGTCTTTGTAGAAGTGCGATCTTGCTTGCTCTTTCCTTCTGCGCTTCTTCAGTAGATTCTCTGCTCTTCTTAGAGTTACAAGCCTGCCCTTGATCTCTTCCTGCAGCACGTTTATTCCCTCCTTTTCCTCCTCCGTGGCCTTCCTCCACTGCTTCTTCAGCTGCCTCCTCTCCTTCACTAGCCTGTCTATCTCCGCCTGCCTTCGGGACTTGGTGGAGATTGTTGGAGTAGCTCGTTTACCTTCCACCACTCCGAACCGCTTCGATCCATAGTCGAAGATCAGGTCACCCATTCTTTCGAGCTTCTTCAGGGTGGTGCCTCTGACCGCTTGTAAGATGTTGCAGAGATCAGTATTGACCTCCGTCCACAGTGCTTTATCGCAGGATTTTGGCCACTTGACTAACGGCCTCCTCCCCGAGATCTTCTTCTCTGTTGGGGGGCGTGATGTGCTGGTTTCAGGTTGCTCTGCTGTGCCTTGTTCTTTCTCCTCAGGGGCTGGGGTGTTGATGTCCTGCAGGCTGTGGTGTGCGTCCTGCTGCAGAACTTCAGTCGACTGACTCGGTCTGCTTCTCAAGAAGTAGTGATCGATGCGACTTCCCGGTTGACCCTTAGTAAGGCACTTCTTCTTGCCCTGATGTATTTGCAGGCCACGTGTGGTAGTAACCTTTGTCCAGCCACATACGCAGTTCTGAAGTTTGCGTCCTGCTGTACCTATCGGAGCTTCAGGTATGCTGATCATCATTCTCGTAGTCTGTTCCGTTCCTGGGTTCGATACCGGGTTGTCTGTCAATGAGCCATCTTCCGCCCCCGCTCTCGCAGGCTCTGGGGGTGTTTTCCTCTTAGGATTCTTTGTAGCCAAGTTTGGGTGGGACCCATACACCACTCGTGCTGGATCCCGCCACATGGGTAGCTAGCCCATGGTGGCCCCAGTGGAGTCTATTCCCTCCTGTCAGCTGTCTTTCCATGCTGTCGCAAGGTCTTCCCCTTGTTGCCAGCTGCACTTTCACAGCAGTCACTGGTTAACCAGATGATCAGATCTGTTGAGTAGGACAAGATGTTGTTATCCCAATAGATACCTGATGCACCGAAGAGACACTGTGGCCATCAAGTGGGTAATGGCATCCCTTGGGTTCTCAAGTGGGCGCCCTCCTTCTTGGGTGTTTCGCTGATAGGCCCACGACACCTCCAGAGGGTTCAGCAGTGAATCCCAGCGTCCCAGGTTCACTCCCATCAACCATCACACACTTGAGCCCCAGGCCAGGTCCTTCCTCTTGGCCCACAGCCACTGGCTCCCCTTTTCAGCGGCCTTGGAGAGGTCCTTGATTGCCTGCCTGTAGGCCTTCCCTCGCACCCCCATCTCCCTGAGTAACCTAGATGTTGAGGTGGCTATGAATCCCCTACAGCCTACTTCCACCGGGCGTACCTTCACGTTCCATCCTTTTTGTTGGGCGTCTGCTGCAAGATTGGTGTATCTCAGCTTCTTCCTCTCAAAGGCTTCCTCTACGGCACCCTCCCAGGGTACCGTGAGCTCGATGATGTACACCAGCTTGAGTGAGGAAGACCACAGAACGAGGTCTGGACGCAGGTTGGTGGATGCAATTTCCGGTGGAAAGTACAGCTTTTTGTCCAGGTCTGCCAGCATCTTCCAGTCCTGTGCTCTGCCCAGCTGCCCAATGTCAGTCCTACTGGTGATGGTAAAACCAGCTTGACCCTCACGAACAAAATGTATTCGCTGCCGATGGGGTGGAGAGGGGGGGTGCACATTTGCACTCATCCGCTGGCATTCCAGCACTGCTGCAAGACTTCTGAGCACCTGGTTGTGTCGCCAGGTGTAGCGACCTTGGGTAAGGCTGGTCTTGCATCCCACTAAGATGTGCTTTAGTGTTGCTGGGCTTGGGCACAAGGAGCATGTGGGGTCGTCGCCATACCATTGGCTTAGGTTTGCAGGTGACGGTAAAACATCATAAGTAGCTCTGATGGTAAAGCTTGCCCTGAATGCCTCCATCTCCCATAGATCTTTCCAGGAGAGCTTTCTTTTCTCAACTCCTTCCCATGCCATCCACTGCCCTTGCTTCGCCTGTGCCACGGCTTGTGTGCGCCTTGCTGCTTCCTGTTCTCGCCGTACCTCTTGGACCACTAGCTTGCGCTTCTGAGCTGGATTGGCCTTGCTCCAAGTTGGTTTGCTAGTGCCAAGGCCAAGACCACTCCACCCCTCCTGAACATGTCCCACGATGTCCCGGTGTCGGAGTGCTGCCTTAGCCTGCTCTGTAGCAGCTAGCGGGGTCCATTTCCTCCCAGTGGCCAAGACGGGTGCTGCTTGGGACACAAGTAGGTCACTGGAATCTTGGAGCGTCATTTCCAGTCTGACCTTGGCACACTTGTATTCCTCTGCCAGGCTAGTGATGGGAAGTTCCAGCATTCCTCTGCCATAAAGCCCAATGCTACTGAGGCACCTGGGAAGGCCAAGCCACTTCCTGGCATAGGCGTTGACCAGCCTCTCCAGTTTTTCCACCTTTGAGAGTGGAATCTCGTAGAGGGTTAGTGGCCAGAGGAGACGTGGTATGAGTCCATACTGCATACACCAGAGCTTGAGCTTGCCGGGAAGCAAGGTTCTGTCGATGTTCTCTAGGGCGCTGGCTATATCCCTCCTGAGCTGCTCTACTTGCTCTTTGTCCTTGAGGGAGGCATCATACCATCGCCCCAGACTCTTCACAGGCTTCTCGGTGACCGTTGGAATGGGTTCATCACCAATGTGGAAGCAGTGGTCTGACAGCCTCCCCTTGACGATGGAGATGCTTCTGGACTTGCTTGGCTTGATCTTCATGCGAGCCCGCTCGATGTTCTCTTGGAGTTTTCCCAGTAACCGTGCTGTGCAAGCCTTGGTCACAGTCAGTGTGGTGAGGTCATCCATGTAAGCCCTGACTGGGGGCAGCCTCAACCCTGGTCTTATTCACTGTCCCCCTACCACCCATCAAGATGCCCGTATAATAACCTCCATGGCCAGGGTGAATGCCAGGGGGGAGATGGTGCAACCGGCCATGATTCCCACCTCCAGATGTTGCCATTTTGTGGTGTACTCTGCCGTCGTCACACAGAGCTGGATGTCCTGGAAGTAGGCCTTGACCAGGGTTGTAAGGGCTGATGGGACTCTGAAGTAATCAAAGGCTGTCCACAGGAGGTCGTGAGGGACTGAGCCAAACGCGTTTGCAAGGTGCAGGAATACTACGTGGAGATCTGTCCCATCCTTCCTGGCTAGTTGGATCTGATGCCAGATAATGCTGGCGTGCTCCACACATCCTGAGAAGCCTGAGATGCCTGCTTTCTGGATTGATGTTGAATGATGACATGCGGCTAAACATGTCATCACTGGTCAGATCAGGCAGGGGACCAGAGAAAATTACGGAGTCCGACATCGTTTTAGCAAACTCACACACCGAAGCAACACCAACTTTAGTGACCTCCGATCGGCGTGACCGGGTGTCATTACCGCCAGCGTGAATAACAATCTTACTGTATTTACGCTTATCCTTAGCCAGCAGTTTTAGGCAAGATTCTATGTCGCCCGTTCTGGCCCCTGGCAGGCATTTAACTATGGTCCCTGGTGTCTCTAGTGCCACGTTTCTGACTATAGAGCTCCCAATCACCAGAGTCGGCTTCTCAGCGGGTGTGTCGCTGAGTGGGGAAAATTTATTAGAAACGCAGACGGGTTGGTGGTGACCTGGGGGCTGGAATCTAGAGCTATGCTTCTTGCGAACCGTCACCCAGCCGGCCTGGTTACCCGGCTGCACGGATGTTGCTTCTGGAGGACCACTAAGTGAAGTAACGCTAGGTCTATGTGGCTCCGTGCTAGCAAAAGGGCGGCTATCAGCTGGTTTTTCAACAGCACGGAGCCGGGTCTCCAATTCTGACACCCTCGCCTCCAAGGCTACAAAAATACTACATTTATTACAAGTACCATTATCACTAAAGGAGGCAGAGGAATAGCTAAACATCTGACACAGAGAGCAGGAGATAGGGGGAGACTTAGGCAGAGTCGGAGAAGCGGAGGAGAGAGTAAGGGGAGAAGCCATTGCGGAGCTAAAGCTAGGCTAGGCTAAAGCTAGGCTAGCGCCCTTTTACCACGCCACAAAACAAACCGTGTGAAACACGAGGAGTTCCCAAGCGCGATGTGCAGCAACTAGAAGTCAGGTTAAAAAATGAAGCAAGAAAATTGCGGCTATCCGCTAATGAATTACATCTACAAGGAAATAAAAGGGTTTGTAGACCATGAAATACCTTCTTCATATGGAGGATCCCCTGGAGTCTATAGAGCTAAAATAAAATGTGTTTTAAATATAACACTATTGACAGCTTCTTGATGCGATGCAAGGCTTGAGGAAGAATAATGGCAGAAATGTACCGTACAACCTTCCCTCACTGGTTATGTTTAAGTCACTCTCACTACTGGCAAGCAAACTCGCACAACGTCAAGCACAACACAGAGTCACAGACTTTGCCCCCGTTTTTAGGCTAGTAGGCTAATAGTTCAAAACTATTCCTATGTGTTTTATTTTAAGTATTTACATACTTTTATGATGAAGGAGAGTTTTTACAAAAGTCAAAAGAGGACTATTTGATTCCAGAGAGAAACACGGGTAGAACAATGATTCATAGTTAATAGATCTTATTCTAATTGAAGTCTGCATGCATTAACTTTAGCTGTATGTACTTTCTTAACCATTTGGAATGATGAAGACAAATTTCCAAAACTTACCAGCCATGGTTCACTCAGAGCTCCTCTAGATAACAGATATAGGACAGCATATTGATTTAAAACATCCCTTCCTTTACATCAACTCTCCTGTACAGCTGAAAGCTGTTTTTTTACAGAACAAAATAAATGACATTTAAGAAAATCACAATTTTCTTAAATGTAATGTACGGAGCCCATCAGGCCTTCGAACAAAATCAAAAAACAACATTCAGAACATTTGCTGAACATTCATTCTGTCATGGTTTAGTTTTGATTCAGCTTTTGTTTACCATTAGTTTTCAGTTTTTCCACCTTGTTTGGGTTTTAGTTATGATTTGACTTTATTTATTGTTAGTTTTCAGTTTCCTCCTACCCTTCTCACTCAGCCTTCACTTCACTCCCCTTGCAGTTAGTCACACCTGTTAGTAGTTAATTAGTTAGAGTCATTTCACCTGCCAGTCTCCCTATTTAAGTCTCCCTCTGTTCTCATTTCCCTGCTGGTCCGTCATCATGCTACACCTTCTCCTTGCCTTTCTGCCTGTATTGTCTCCTGCTTGCTACTGGAACCCTGCCACCTCTGCTTCTCCTCAAGGTTTGCTCTCTGCCGTACTGTGAATTCTACTGCCGTGCTCTGGTTTCCCCCTGCCGTGCTGATGAACCTGCTGCTGTGCTCTGGCTCGCTCTCAGCCGTGCTGAGGAACCTGTTGCTGTGCTCTGGCTCGCTCTCTGTCGTGCTGTGGACTCTGCTGCCATTCTCTGGGCCCAAGAACTCCCTCTCTCCGGGCCGTCAGCTCCTGTCATCATCTTCACCCTGGTTCCCGTGCAGTCCTACCCCCGCTGGTTACATTACCCTCCATCCCATCAATCCTTCAATAAAGACTTTTCATTTTAAGTCCCGTGTGTGTGGTTCTGGGTTCATCCATAGACAAATCGTGACACATTCCTGTTTTATCTATTCTAAATAGTGCATGTGTATAGATCAAGGGTGTGGAGTTCAGTGACCTGCAACGTCAGGCATTGTACAATATTTTTACTGGGACATTACAATCATGTTTAACCTTTTCATATTTAAGCATCGACTGACCATTTGGCAACTGTGAGTGCCCCCCAAGTACTATTATTATTACCAGGATTAATCAAAGAGTAGGCTTTACCGTCACTTTTATTTGCAGTTTTAAGAAATCCAGCATGTTGGCATCAGAGAAGAATGTGTATGACAGTGCGAGATTAACAAGTGTTATATTAGGACCTTTGCTGTGAGCATTATTTTCCCATGGTTTTCCTATGTTATTGAAACAAAATGCGGATGCACAATTGCACAACAGGGTATAAACAAACCTTTTTTCAATATAAGAGGGAATAGATCATTATGTGCAATCACATTAGAAAGTTTAACATGTTTCTTGTTGGACGATTAAAGGCGTTGCCACTCTGTTTTTATTTTTCCAAATTATTATTTGACTGACAATATTGGATGGGAAGTTTAATAATTATGCACAGTCCATTAATGCCCCTGAGTAAGAAAATAGTTATTGCCCAAATTATTCAGAAATTAAGTCACACACCCTTATCAGGCTAAGTATTTAGCATGACGAGGCGAATTTCTCTTCATTTGTGCAGACAGAGTGACTGCATAGGGTAGAATATAATATTACTTTCAAGTCATTGCTGCAACATTTGCATAGGACCTCTATATGTTTTGTAGCGCTGGGGGAAATGTGCAGCGTACAGGTCATCTCTAAGTTGGTGCACTTGTATTTTTGTAAATACGGTACCAGATGCATTAAACTTGAATTTTTTTATGGTGTTACTTAATTTGCTATAAAAAATGCAAGGCAGATAAACATCGGTTTAACAGGGGAAAGACTTTTAAACAAACCATCCACCCATTGTAAAAAACAAAAGTATCTCACAAACTATAAATACCTGATTCTAAATAAAAGAGGTAAATCTCCCAGCTAGATAAATCTTCCATGATTCCTCTAGGTTGTACAAATATAGATATTTCTTGTTAAACCATCAGACTGACAGCAACAGAAGCAATGGCACTGATGTTAAAAAAGAAATGTTGAAATTTTGTAGTTTCCCTTCCAAAGAAAAATGGGGAATTTGCACATTGTTTATTGTTATTGTGGTTTTTAGAGGGGTTGGGAAGTGAATTGTGATCTACACTCACCGGCCACTTTATTAGGTACACCTGTCCAACTGCTCGTTAACACTTAATTTCTAAGCAGCCAATCACATGGCGGCAACTCAGTGCATTTAGGCATGTAGACATGGTCAAGAGAATCTCCTGCAGTTCAAACCGAGCATCAGTATGGGGAAGAAAGGTGATTTGAGTGACTTTGAACGTGGCATGATTGTTGGTGCCAGAAGGGCTGGTCTGAGTATTTCAGAAACTGCTAATCTACTGGGATTTTCATGCACAACCATCTCTAGGGTTTACAGAGAATGGTCCGAAAAAGAAAAAACATCCAGTGAGCGGCAGTTCTGTGGGCGGAAATGCCTTGTTGATGCCAGAGGTCAGAGGAGAATGGCCAGACTGGTTCGAGCTGATAGAAGGGCAACAGTGACTCAAATAACCACCCGTTACAACCAAGGTGGGCAGAAGAGCATCTCTGAACGCACAGTACGTCGAACTTTGAGGCAGATGGGCTACAGCAGCAGAAGACCACATCGGGTGCCACTCCTTTCAGCTAAGAACAGGAAACTGAGGCTACAATTTGCACAAGCTCATCGAAATTGGACAATAGAAGATTGGAAAAACGTTGCCTGGTCTGATGAGTCTCGATTTCTGCTGCGACAGTCGGATGGTAGGGTCAGAATTTGGCGTCTACAACATGAAAGCATGGATCCATCCTGCCTTGTATCAACGGTTCAGGCTGGTGGTGGTGGTGTCATGGTGTGGGGAATATTTTCTTGGCACTCTTTGGGCCCCTTGGTACCAATTGAGCATCGTTGCAACGCCACAGCCTACCTGAGTATTGTTGCTGACCATGTCCATCCCTTTATGACCACAATGTACCCAACCCATGATGGCTACTTTCAGCAGGATAATGCGCCATGTCATAAAGCTGGAATCATCTCAGACTGGTTTCTTGAACATGACAATGAGTTCGCTGTACTCAAATGGCCTCCACAGTCACCAGATCTCAATCCAATAGAGCATCTTTGGGATGTGGTGGAACGGGAGATTCGCATCATGGATGTGCAGCCGACAAATCTGTGGCAACTGTGTGATGCCATCATGTCAATATGGACCAAACTCCCTGAGGAATGCTCCCAGCACCTTGTTGAATCTATGCCACGAAGAATTGAGGCAGTTCTGAAGGCAAAAGGGGGTCCAACCCGTTACTAGCATGGGGTACCTAATAAAGTGGCCGGTGAGTGTATAGTTGCAATTAAAAATGTTTGCAATCTCAAAAACTGATAGTATTGTTGGGGTTGCTACCACATTTCCCAATGTTAGTTCCATGAGAGCATCGATCCAAATCTGTGTATTTGAAAATGTATGTTTGTGCTATTTAGCAATAAAACCAGACTTGGTGTCTGAAGTAGCCTATTTCTTTATGGGTAGGTTTTTTTTAAGACCTGTCTTTGTGTCCTTCAGGCTTTGGCTACAGTGAACTCTAGTCACAGCTATACATCTATTGCCAGAGAACTAAGGACTTTTTAAATATTTTTAACTTTCCTGCTTATAACAATACATAATAATTCAATTTCATGATACAATTGTTAGTCCATCACTGCATGAAATACATGAATAAACAAAAGGGTTTTTGCAATTCCAGATTTTGAAACCGAGGGAATATTTATTTATTTATTTATTTGTTTTGTCAGGCAGTTCTTTGCAGCTTCCGTAATACAGTTGCATTTATGGAACTCCAAAAGCAATTGTAAGTTGGCTAGCATTCATGTGTTCTCAGTAAATTTGTCTTTGGATGAACCCAGAATGCACACACAAAACTGAATTATTTTCTGATTGTTTATTGAAAGAGAGATGATTAGTGGATGAGGAAATCAGAAAGGCAGGACTAGAGTGGAACTGGGGTGTAGATGAGATCCGGAGCTGGAGAATTGGAGAGAGTTCTTGAAATGTAGGGTTGCTGTAGTACAGGGGCAGCAGGAGATCCAGGCAATGAAGCAGCGAGCAAAACTTGAGGCACAGATGAAGGCAGGAAACCCAGCAGCTAACAGAGGCTTGACTTGAGGCACAGATGAAGGCAGGAATCCCAGCAGCTAACAGAGGCTTGACTTGAGGCACAGATGAAGGCAGGAATCCCAGCAGCTAACAGAGGCTTGACTTGAGGCACAGATGAAGGGAGGAAAATCCAGCAGCTGAAACAGGGAACAACCAGGCTGACAGACGTGAAGTGAGTGGAGACTGAAGACGAACCGGCAGGGAAGATAAGACTGAGGGAGGCTTATGTAGGGAGGCTGGCAGGTGGAGTGAGTTCTGACTAATTAGTGCCCAACAGGTGTGACAGATTGCTGACGGAGTGGAGGGTGAGCTAAGTGAGAGGAGAAACTGAAACATAACAGGAAAAAAGCCAGACCAAAAACTAAATCATGACAGTTTCTACCGTGGTAAAAACAATATAAAACATCAATACAGTTTTTGATTCTGAATTTCTGTCTTCATCTCTAAGTTTTATTTTCATTTTAGAAAAGAAATATACCGTTGCAAAAGTTCTTCAACTTTTAACATGTTTATACACTACTTAGAAGTATTTGCTTGATTGGTTTTATCTCATGAACTACTAACAAAATAATCATAATTTGCATAAAAATGGCAAGTAGTCAGTATTAGAAAAAAAGATATGTAGTGTTTTCAGACATCAAGTAATGAAAGGAAAATATATTTAGCCTATATTCATTAATTATATAATTATATTCATAATTAACAATGCTAATGTTTTGCAACAAGAAGACTTCTGAAATCAATATCAAAAACACAGCTGTCACGTGTCCTGTCATGTTCTCCACCCCACTTTCACATCTCTCTGGTAATAGAGAAGTTGTGCTTCAATTAGACTAAATAAAGGCTTAATATCTGATACCCTAATGTGCTTGTGGGACGGGATAGCTGTCACACATGTAGAGATGCTGATTTTAAGACTTTGCACCGGTCTCTTAACTGATTTCCAAATCTGCTTATATGAAGTTATTTTTTCTTTTAAAACTTTCACTTTAAAAAGCTATTAAATAAACACCCCTTCAAACTTAATTCAAGTTTTCATTAGATATCATGTTGTGCAAAACAGTATTCCCTTATGTCATTCTGCTCTTTGTAGAGTAACACTGGAAGTGGAACGATGGAGTCGGGATTTTTAGACACAAGCCAAATTTATGGACAAGCTCTCTAGGGAGACAATAGAAAGTGAGCTGCAGATAAAGCTGTTATTAATTAATTTATTTTACTGGATTTTACATAGGTGCATGCCGGCTTCTCTTTTGTAACTCCGCTGAGTGAGACGGAGAACAGGCGCAAGGGGAGAAGCGCAGCTGAGGACATGTGTTGTGATTATAATATTTGCAGATGTTATCTTAGTTGTCCAAACCGCTTAGGCAACGGCCCAAGGCAGGAGTGCCTAAACTATTTCCAGGGGCCAGTTGAAGCCCTTGAAAAGAGTTTCTCTTCAACCTCAATTTAAGAATTGCAAAAATTTAGCTCAAAACCAAAACTCTAAACCAGTGGTAGATGGACACAGATTACGTACAACTCAGGTTTCTTGTTCAGCAGGTAAAACTGAAACAGAAAATACTATTTTAAAAACATTTTGAAAATAAAAAATACAATTTTGCAGCCCGTGAGTAACCGTTTTGCTCGGTGGGGCAAAAAAGTTTAGCCACCACCAATCTAAGGAGAGGGTGGTAACTCAGAAAGACAGGGTACAGCCTGCAAGTTTGCTGCTTAACATACACGGTGCTCCTAGCTAGCCATTTGGAGTTTCAAAACACTGTTACATTAACAAGAATGATGAGTGGTGCCATTTTAGTTCCCATGCAATGGCTGTAAATGTTTTTGCAAATATGTTTTTTTTTTCTAGTTGAAAGAAAAGTGTAAAAGCCCTCTTTCAGTCAACACTTGAGGAGGGGTATGACTGCATTTCCCCTGACCACTCGGGCACTTTGTCAAACGTCTCATTAAAGGATCTCTAAATTGTAGAAATGATGGGAGGGAAAGCTTTAGCTGTTTTGGAAGAAGAGTATTTTAAATCCGGGTAAACTTTGATAGCGGTAACCGGTCCATGCCTTCTTCTGACCCAAACACTTGATGCACTTTGAGAAAAAAGTTGCCAAACTGGTTCAAACGATAGGAACCAACATAGATAAATAGACTAATGATACACCTATCATCAGTCATTTTCTTTGGACAAGCTCTGCATATCACAAAGATCGGCATGGAACTGTTTCAGAGGCCCGGTGACAAACACTCTATTTCATGGAAATCTTATTCTTGCGGGTTTATGCAAAGAGTAAGTATCTTGCTCTGATAAAAAGTCTCAGACCTTTTCAACCGGTACCTTCTTGCCCGTTTCACTTTCCATAGCTCTCTGTAGTTTATCTACCCCACCGAAAGAGCCGGGGTGCGAAGGTGTGTAATATACCAGCTGCATTAATTATTTTTTTTGGCCATACCTTCCCACAGACACGTAGTGATGATGAAGGACAGGACGAATGCGGTTGGGTTTTATATATTTTTTATTGACATAATGAGTCAGGAAAGAAATTACATTCATTTTTATATCACAAACTAATTGTAAAAACACTCATTTCATATAAAAAAGACATTCTTTTAATACGATGTCATAAACTAATTTAATATATCACAAACTAATTGTAAATACAGTAATTTCATATATAAAAAGAAAGATCTGAAAAGACATTATTTTAATACGATGTCATAAACTAATTGTAGAAAACACTCATTTAATATATCACAAGCTAATTGTAGAAAACACTCATTTAATATGAAGAAAGACATTCTTTTAATACGATGTCACTAACTAATTGTAGAAAACACTCATTTAATATATATTAAAGAAAGACAAGAGTTGCGTGCGGCTAAAAACTGCTGAATGGCACAGATGAAACGTGCATTATAAAGCACTGGCATTACACGATAGTAATTGCTTTCAAAGAACCGGTCCTCAAGGTGCTCAAAACATTCATGGTCTCTCTGAATAGGACGGTCATTGTTACATCCGTAGCACTTATCATGCATGAACTTGTTGATGGCGTGGTACAGAAGATGATGCACCACAGTTATCACTGCTCTGATAAACCCGAAGCGGATCCACCCGTCGTATTCGTTGGAGCCCCTGTCAACATCTCCTTGGCTGTGGGGAATTTGCGTGTCCTCGGGCTGAGAAGGGTCCGGGGAGGCTGCATCTCCTTGGCCGGAGGGTAGTGGTGAGTCCTGGGATACCCCCGGGGAGGCTGCATCTCCTTGGCCGGAGGGAAGTTGTGAGTCCTGAAACTGTGAATCTTCCTCCTGGGCCTCTGACAGAGACGGCATGGCTGGAAGCCTGGCAGGAAGCGTGGAATACTTATCCCATAAAACAAAGTACTCGGGCCGTAGTTTCACACCTCCGGGGGGCCTGGAGCAGTAGACGTGTGCCTCTGCAGCAATGTGAGGAGACTCTCGCTGTCGCTTTGGGAAGACGATTCAGGGGTTGGCGAGGATGCGGGTGAAGGTGGGTGGTACGGCCCCGGGAAGAATTTGTCGCTGTCCGGGGAGCCATGCTGCGGTGATGCTGAAGCGTTTGAAGTGGTTGAAGGAGACGGCGGTGAAGTAGGAGCACTGCTGCCCGCGTAGTTCTTCATGGTTTCAGATGTTAGAAGTCAGGTCAGTGAAGTTGCATGGAGTCCCCAATGTTTTTTATACTGAGAAGGGGTGTGGTTAATTTTGAAGGGGGCGGTATCGGGTGTTGTGAGGGGGTGCGGGTCTAAAAAGCCAGCGCTTTCTTGACCACCAAAATGTCTCTCCACTTGCGACAGTCGCGAAACAGTGTTGATATCCGTTCTCCTATTGCAGTCATCTTGTCACGCCACGTATCAAAGGGAATGGTTAACAAGGATCTGAACACGCCACAGTCTGCATTATAATAGTCAAGCACAAAAATAACCGGGGTTGTTTTATCTTGAGCCTGTCTCAGACTTGCATGGAAAAACCATCGGCCGGTAACCCCCGTCTTTGATTGCCATGTTGCCGAGAAGATCTTATTTGTTGAATCTGTGTCAGTTTGGTTCAGGCGGGTCAGCGCCTGCTTGCAGCGCTTGGTGGTGGGTGAATCCATGATTCCGTCCTCAGTTTCTTGATGAGCCCGTTTGCAGTGTTTAGCGATGGGTGAAACCGTGATTCTGTCCACGGTTTCTTGATGAGCCCGTTTGGAACGCTTAGCAATGGGTGAATCCATGATTCCGTCATCGGTTTCTTGATTCACAGCGGGGGCTGCTGCGTTCGAGTTTTCGGGGTCTAGTCTGCGGAGCATGACGAGTCTCAGAAGTAGCCCAATCGTTTGAGGTTAGCATGCACAAGGAGTGGATAGTTTGCAGCTTGTCGGTTCCTTCGTCCAGCTGATACAGACACATTTCGCCGGTTTCGTACTTGAAGACGCACCCCCATTTACTGCAAGCTCCATAGGGTTCCAAAGACCATTCTTCATGCAGAGGTAGGGTCGGGGGCATCTGAGTTCTGCATAGAGACAGCGTAGCCTTGCAAGGGGTCTGCTGAGTTTGCCAAACACCGTCCTGATAGTTGTAGATTGTGACGGGTGTGTCGGCAATGATAGACTGAAGCTTGGTTGTTTCGGACGCCATGTTGAAAAGGATTCAATCACTATCGACGCTTGAGAAAAAGGGTCTTATATTATGAGAGCGGCGACCGGGGGCGGGGTGAAGGGGGGGAGGGTGTGAACTCCGGGAGTGGGGGATGGGTGGGGGAGGGGTGTGAATTCCGGAAGTAGGGGATGGGGCCGGAAATAGGTGGGGGAGGGGTGTGAATTCCGGAAGTGGGGGATAGGGCCGGAAATGGGGGAGGGGGACCGGAAATCAAGGGGTCATAAATCATTCAACTCAATTAATTAAAATTATCCTATCGTCTCTACCATTTCTCCCAGATCTCCTTAAAGCGTCAACTGGGTGACGGGGATGGGGGACGGAGGGATGAAGGGACGGGGGCTAAAGTGACTCCCCGAGAGGCGTGTCCCTCTTCCAGGCCTTTCTGGGCTGGTAGAATCACTAAAGCAGGCAAAAGTAATCCGTGTGGGGAGGAGCTGAGTAGAACTGCGGCTATTGGTTTGAAAGGGGTATAAAAGAGATAATTTTTGTGAAGAGAAACCGCCTGTCGTTAAACGGAGGTGGTGGCTTCCGGGCCCAATTGTCTCCCTCTTGCAGTAATGTTATTATGAGCATAACTCAGTGTAACACTAGTTTATGTATTAAGGACTAGAAGGCATATAATATCAGAAGTCTAAATTCATCTACAGGAGCTGTTGTCAGTAATTAATAAAAAATCAATACAAAGGAATAACTGCTTTCTATAGTGTATTTTATAGAAGAGAAAAGGTAAAATAAACACCACAAAGCACAAACCATACATAGAACCCAAAAAATATAAATACAATAAATATATACAGTACTGCAATAGATCTTCTGTATGAATGTGCATGAAAATTTCCCCACTGGTCAGCACAATGTCTGACTGACACACATTCAAAAAGTCCAGTTTGATTGTCCAGTTATTTGAGATGAAAATTTGAGATGAAAATGTCAAAGCGCAAATTGTTTCCAACGGAGAAGAGATGAATCATGAGTTGTGTGTCTGTATGATGAGATGGAAGGGGAAATGCTACAGACCATCAGCCTCCTACCAGACCAGTATGGAGTGAATTTCAGATTCTCCTGGCCCCAGCCAGTTGTCAGAAGCTCACCATCCTTTACCCTAAAAAGGGTCACCTGGCCTGTATTAAAATAAACAGGACCAGTAAATTACCAGCCTGCTAGTTAACTAGACATTTTTCAGTTACAGAAATAAATGCACTTATATCCACCATCTAGTCTTTCAGACAAAATAAAGATATCAGCATTTATCTCATTATCTTAAACACATACTTTGAATTTAAGAAGTTAAATCGTGTGACAATTGACAAACAATTAGCATTGGCTAACACCACCAACATGCTAAACAAACATAACAACATTGTGTTCACTACTCACCAATTCCATATTTAGTTCAGTGCATGACAACTGCATGGCTCCAAGCTCACTGGGTATTCAGATCTACATGATTTTTATATTGTGAGTTTTAAAAGGGCATAATAAACAAAGATGAACTAATTGTTTGGAAGCACAAACCTGTAGCTTCCAAACAGTAGTGTCTCCAGCTCTCCCCCTCACACCTGACTGGGAAAGCTGGAGCAGGCCTGAATATCCCCTCCAGATGCACTGATTGGCTGAATGCACTATGTGACTAATTGTCACTAACCAATAGAGCAGGAAAGGCGGGATTAAGGGCCGTTTTTTCCCTGGGTTACATCAGCCCACTGGGAGCAATAAGAGGCCATCAGAGCTTTAACAATCGGTTGGTAGCCTGATGGTCCGCTTTTGCAACCAATTTTAATTGTCAGTTAAACTTGTTGATCCACTACGCAAAGGCAATGTCTTAATCTCAGCACTAGTGCTGGTCTAATTATCATCTGACACACCTGTTCAGCTCCGCCTCTCTTCCTGTCCATCCTCATCAGTTCCACCTGCATCTCCTACTATATAACAAGCCCTCAGACCAGTCACTAGTGCCAGATTATTACGATCCTTTGGTGGGTTTAATCCAGCGTTTTTCTGTATCCTGTCTGCCTGCCTGCCTGTTACCTGACCTGTTCTGTCTACGGATTCTCTGATCCTGCCTTGCCCCTGTCGGTTCTGCTCACCTGCCCGTTGCCTGATCTGTTCTGCCTTCTGATTCTTGGAGCCTGCCTTATCCCTGTCGGACCTCATTGCCTACCGGATAACCTGACCTGTTTCTGTGACCTGACCCTGCCTTTGGATTCTTCTTAGGATTATCACTGGACCTCGGATCACCTGGCTCTGACCCGGACCCCGCTCACGGTCTACGGACTCTGGTTATCCCCTCGATCATCCTGCCTGCCTCTGTCATCACGGTTCCGACCCTGTAACCTGTCTTCCGACTATAGCCTGTCTTCCGACTACTACTTGTTTGATCGAATTCTGGGTCTTCTGGTTCAGCTCATTACAGGCACTGCTTGTAAGTTTGCTTGAGTTTACCCACAACTCTACAGATTGAAGAAGTCTCTCTAAGAAGAAATGAAACGTTTCAACAAAGAAGAACCCGTCCAGAGGACCTTTCCAATTTTTTTTGTTTCTTTTTTTTGTAATTAGGTTCCTTAGTGATTTTACTTGCTAGATAAACTTGGTCATTATGACCACAGACCTTTTATATGTAGCAAAAAGTATTCTTACCAATAAACTTTCACATGTTATGGAGTTTGCATGTTCACCCTGTGCATGCGTGGATTCTCTCCAGGTACTCCGGCTTCCTCCCACCGTCCAAAAATTGCGGGATGAAGGTTAATTGGCTTCTCTAAATTGTCCTTAGGTGTGAGTGTGTGCTTGAATGGTTGTTTGTCCTGTTTGTCTCTGTGTTGCCCTGTGGCAGACTAGCTACCTGTCCAGGGTGTACCCCGCCTCTCACCCAGTGAACGCTGGAGATAGGCACCAGCAACCCCCGCGACCCCATAAGGGATTAAGCGGGTCAGAAAATGGATGGATAGAATCGACCCAAAATATGGTTTATTTCTGAGGTGGAAGAAATATCATCCAGGATCTTGTACGATTCTTACAAATACAAATTTGAGTCAAAAACTAAAGAGAGCATCTATGAACGTAAACTTTGAAATCTTGTGACAGATACTCAATGGGACTCACATTTACGACTTTGACAAGACCATTCTAACACATTTATATGCTTTCATCTAAAACTTCCTGTTGTGTCATTGTTTCTTTTCCAGCTTTACACTGTAGACTTCATCTACAATAGTAACAGCTGTCATCTTCAGAAGTTCGCTGACGACTCCGTTACTGTGGGCTGTGTGTTGGAGAGGAAGGACATTAAGAGTATTGAGCAGTCATCATGGACTTTGGGGACCGGTGTGACTGTACATGTGCCTGAACATCAGTGAGATGAAGGAAATGGTGATTGACTTTAGGAGAACATCACTACCTCACCTACCGGTTAACATTCAGGGGAAGGACATGGAGTTAGTGGGCAGTTTTAAGTAAATGGGAGTGCACCTCAATAATAAGCTCGATTGGTCCCATAATACTGATGCCCTGTGCATGAAAGGCCAGGGTCACCTCTATCCTCTGAGGACACAGAGGTCCTTTGGTGTGAGCAGGCCTTTGCTCAGAACTTTTTTTATGATTCTGTGGTAGCCTCTGCTATCTTCTATGTTGTCATCTGTTGGGCCCCAGGAAGTACAGAGAGGGAGAGAGGGAGAAGAAGAGATGGAACAGGCTGGTCAGGAGGGCCAGCCCTAGGCTGTGCACTAGACACTGTGGAGGTGGTGGGGGAAAGAAGGATGTTAGCTAGGTTCACATTCATAATAGACAACACCTCTCACCCACTGCACTGGACTGTAGAGGAGCTTACCAGCTCCTTTAGTGGCCGATTGAGGCACCCTCTGTGCCATTGGTCATTCATCCCCTCTGCTGTTGGATAGTTAAATTCTATCCTTGTAAAAACTTGTGCAATAGTTGCATACTTACAATGATTGCCATTCTAGCATAGTCACCTTGTGTACATATAAATATACACAGATGTGTATGTCTGTGTATATTTATATTTATATAGTAATGGGTATGTCTGAATAACCATGATGTCTTCTTAATAAGCACGTTTAAAATGTCTTCTACATCACATCAACATATGAGGAAGGAGTTTGAGTGTTTTCTGCTACCTAATTTGTAAAAAACATCAAACACTTGCTGAAAGATAATGACAGGCCGTCCTCAGTAATCATGTTTTCAGCAATAATCATATAATACAGGTAGATGCAGAATAAATTAATCCTACAGATTACTGGGAGAGCTTTGAAATGAAGGAGGAGAGAAACTGAAAGAGGAAGAAAAACATGCCTGCTATGGAGCTCAGGCAAACTGCTTTAAGTTTCAGCAGACGGGGGAGAATTTTGATGTTGTTAGAGCCGCGTCTCTTCAATTACATATGTTCAATACGTTATCATCTTAGCTGATACAGTTTCATGTTTGCTGTTAGACCACTGAACCAGTGTTGAGGATTTCATGACACAATATAACTGACACACCAAGGCAACTACATTTAGGCTATGTATTTGACAGATACAATGCCAAATGGAGTTTAAAAGAGGAACTATTATGCTTTCTTTTAAACAAGTTAGGATAGGTCTATGGGCTATACAAAACTAGTTAATTACCTGTTTTGCAAAAAAATATTCTCAGATAACGATGTGTAGCTGGCAGTGCTGCCCAACTGAGTGTTTAAACCCGCACTTTACACATATGAAAATGGCTGCAAACAGATGCACAAAGGTACAACCATACATATTTGACCCTGAGTCAGACCCAGAAAAGGAAGAAGGGAAGCCTCCTGCACAACCAGCAAGCAGTTTCTGAATGGTACGTTTCTACATGGAAACAGGGCTATCAGTAGCCTATTGTTAGTGTTAGCTTGTGCTAAATGACAAATCATATTCATGCTGAATAGTCATTGTAGAGTTCATGCATACTGGTACCAGTATGTGTAGAGCCATGCCCATTTTTAATCAGCTCCCATGACCAGAATCATTGTAAACTATACAGTCCTACCTTTCCAACAAAGATAGGACTGTCTAGTTGGCAAGTCTTTGTCAACTAGGGGAAGTAATGTCCATGCATCACAGAGCTTCCAAAACTGCCAGTCACTGCTGCTTTGTGAAAAAAGGGATTTCTCTAGAGCTGCTCAGAGCTGAAGACACTTGTCGGCTTGTTAGGTATGTTTTTTTTTTCTTTGAACAGCTATCAGTATAGTGGCACAGACGAGAAAACCGCAGCGCTAGAAGGTTTGGAAGAAGTTATGGTGCAAAAGAACACAATTCAGTTAATCTCTAATTTTTATAGAAATTACACTGTACACAATGGTACATTTTGATGATACATAGGGAACATCTTATAATCAAAAGCTTTGTCATATACAGAAGGGGTCTCACTTGGGAAATCAGCACTTTTATTTGACCATATTCCCTTTTATGAGGTGAAAAACATATTTGGCACAGTTTTGGCACATTTGACAAAATTGTGCCAAAATCTCGGGTCCACCTGGCATACTGTCCACTAAAACGTTTGTGGAATAAATATGCTACAGAAACAAAAGCAGAAAACTCGACCCCTATTAGCAGCAACATATTTTTTTGTGATGCATACAACCTGACTTTGATCAATGTTAAATTAAACACATAAATTAGCATAAACCAACACACTCGAAAATCCATTTTATAAAGCTAAATGTAATTTATTTTATACAAACAATTATCAATAAAAGTGCCATGGATGGATGGATGGATTATGAATAAAGGCTCACTCATATTGTTCATTTATTGAACAGAAAATAATAAAAGAACCAACAAGGACAATCAACACTAGATTAATATTTGCTAGATTAATATTTTGCATGTTTGGATTCAGGATACTTGGATTTCTACTAATTGGATTTGGTGGATTTTTGATGTATCAGCAAATACAGCGGATGTCGGTAGCCATTTGGCCTTGATCAGGCTGCCGGCTGCATATGACGCGCTCACTAAGGCGGTGAACGGACAGATCTGGAAGGTGGAGGAGCAGAGCCGAAAAGCTGGCTGCGCTGGAACGCAGACTGGTTTCGGTGGTTGAACTCAAGGGGAGATGAGATAAAATCTGGATGTGAAACGCAGAGTCCCCCGTGAGACTGAGCTTTAACTCCCACCTCCGGAAAAGCTTTGAACACGTCCCGAGGGAGGCGGGGGACATTGAGTCTGAGTGGACCATGTTCTGCGCCTCTATTGTTGAGGAGGCTAGTTGGAGCTGTGGCCGCAAGGTTGTCGGTGCATGTCGCGGCGGCATCCCTCGAACACGCAGGTGGACATCACCGGTGAGGGAAGCTGTCAAGCTGAAGAAGGAGTCCTATTGGGCTTTATTGGCCTGTGGGACTCCGGAAGCAACTGACATGTACCGGCAGTCCAGGCGGCTCGGCTGGTCGCTGAGGCAAAAACTTGGCCGTGGGAAGAGTTCGGAGAGGCCATGGAGAAAGACTTCCGTATGGCTTCGAAGTGATTCTGGTCCACTATCCGGCGTCTCAGGAGGGGAAGCAGTGCATTACCAACACTGTTTATAGTGGGTGTGGTGTGCTGCTGACCTCGACTCGGGACGTTGTGCGTCGGTGGGCAGAATACTTCGAAGACCTCCTTAATCCCACCGACACGTCTTCCATTGAGGAAGCAGAGCCTGAGGACTCTGGATCGGGTTCTCCCATCTCTGGTGCTGAGGTTGCCGAGGTGGTTAAAAAGCTCCTCGATGGCAAGGCCCCGGGGGTGGATGAGATTTGCCCTGAGTACCTTAAGGCTCTGGATGTTGTGGGGCTGTGTTGGTCTGCAGCATTGCGTGGACATCGGGGGCAGTTCCCCTGGATTGGCAGACTGGGGTGGTGGTCCCCCTATTTAAAAAGGGGGACCGGAGGGTGTGTTCCAACTACAGAGGAATCACACTCTTAAGCCTCCCTGGTAAGGTCTATTCCGGGCTTCTGGAAAGGAGGGTCCGTCAGATAGTCGAATCTCGGATTCAGGAAGAGCAGTGTGGTTTTTGTCCTGTCCGTGGAACACTTCCTGGATCAGCTCTACACCCACAGCAGGATCCTGGAGGGTGCATGGGAGTTTGCCCAACCAGTCTACATGTGCTTTGTGGATCTGAGGAAGGCATTCGACCGTGTCCCTCGAGGGGTCCTGTGGAGGGTACTCCGGGAGTATGGAGTACCGGGCCCTTTAATAAGGGCTGTTAGGTCTCTGTATGACCGGTGTCAGAGTCTGGTCCGCATTGCTGGCAGTAAGTCAGACTCGTTTCCGATGAGATTTGGACTCTGCCAAGGTTGCCCTTTGTCACTGATTCTGTTCTAGAATTTCTAGGCGCAGCCAAAGTGTTGAGGGGATCCGTTTTGGTGGCCTTGGGATTGCGTCTCTCCTATAGACCAGTTCACGCATGACGTCACGAGCTACATCCGGGTCCCGCGGGTAGGCAAAAACAGTACTGTTCTCGTCTACTACCGTGACAAAACGGGTGATTTAGAGCGTGCTTTTAGTTAGTTTATTTTTGGAACCTACTTGGTGCGCTCCCGGTTGCACACAGAGGCATTCCAAATCGTCGGATGTACATTTCTTTCGTTTACCGAAGGACGAAGAAAGACGAAAGAAATGGATAATTTCAATGAAAAGGACGCAAGCAGACAATCCCAATCGACTGTGGGAGCCATCATACCACGACAGAATTTGCAGTCTACACTTCATCTCCGGTAAATACAACTTAATTTTGCACTGGTCATTGTTCTACTTAAATAATTGTATAGATAAAAAATAAGGATATATACTTAAGTCAAGACGTAAACGTTCGTTACGTAATAATATACGTACATGTACAATGTATGCAAACCCTCTGGCATGAGTAATTAATAATAAATTAATAAAACAAACACCAAAATAATCCTTAATGAATAATGTTTTTTTTAACCTACCAGTGGCGGGTCTTCCTCTCTGCTGAGGCGCTGTCTGTGTCCGACTCCACTTTCATATGTTACACAAACATGTCTGAACATCCATCCATCCATTTTCTGACCCGCGTAATCCCTCATGGGGTCGCGGGGGTTGCTGGTGCCTATGTCCCGATATAAAATAATTGTAGCCGCCAAGTGATTTCATGGCTTTCATGCTCTCTCGTGTGTACTGGCCTGCCGTGCTTATAAGGTAGCTGTATGTGTTGCCGTACGGAACACTTGGCCAGCATTTCACAGACTCGCTCCATCCTTTCAGGCTTTTGCTGTGTGGATCTGTCAATCTCATACCATCAACCATCAACTTACTCTTAAAATGATCTTGTGATACGTTATCTAAAGAAGAAAAATACGTCGAGAACTCGTCGTTTCCTTTGTTTGCGTCCGCCATTGTGTTCGCCTTTTGCCTACCAGTCCGGCGCGCATGTGCGAAAAACCCGGATCAAAACAATAACAATGAACTGGTCTATTCGCGGATGACGTGGTCCTGTTAGCTTCATCAGGGCGTGATCTACAGCTCTCACTAGAGCGGTTCGCAGCCGAATGTGAAGATGAGAATCAGTGCCTCCAAATCCGAGACCATGGTCTTGAGCAGGAAAAGGGTACAGTGCTTTCTCCGGGTTGGGGAGGATGTGCTACCCCTAGTGGAGGAGTTTAAGTATCTTGAGGTCTTGTTCACGAATGAGGGAAAGATGGAGCTGGAGATCGACAGGCAGATTGTTGCGGTGTCTGCTGTGAAGCGGGCACTGTACCGGTCCGTTATGGTGAAGAGAGAGCTGAGCCAAAAGGCAAAGCTCTCGATTTACCGGTCGATCTACGTTCCTACCCTCATCTATGGTCATGAGCTTTGGGTCATGACCGAAAGAACGAGATCCCGGATACAAGCGGCCGAAACGAGTTTTCTCCGTAGTGTGTCTGGGCTCTCCCTTAGAGATAGGGTGAGGAGCTGAGTCATCCGGGGGGGACTCAGAGTAGAGCCGATGCTCCTTCATGTCGAGAGGAGCCAGTTGAGGTGGCTCGGGCATCTGGTTAGGTTGCCTCCTGGACACCTCCCTGGTGAGGTGTTCCAGGCACTTCCCACCAGGAGGAGACCCAGGGGAAGACCCAGGACACGCTGGCCCAAGTGGCTGGGGAGAGGGACGTCTGGGCCTCCCTACTGAAGCTGCTACCCCCACGACCCGACCTCGGATAAGCAGAAGACGATGGATGGATGGGTGGATGGATGGTGGGCTGGCCACAATATCAAGGCGCCTCAAGAGGATTTAGCTTATTGAGCTTGGCAGACTTAAATATATAGACACAGATGTTTCTCACAGAATTTTATTGGTAAATGAAGTGGTGTTTTTTACAATATTGAACTATAAAGAATGATCATGTCCCACTGATTATTACGAATAAAGAGCTCCACGGCAACATCTGGTTGGGCCAGGCCCCACTGGCCCCAACTGCAGAGACGCCACAGTGTATGTATATATATATATATATATATATATATATATATATATATATATATATATATATATATATATAATGTGTGTATGTGTGTATATGTGTATGTATGTTTATATAAATTTTTATATACATCTATATATGTTAATCTCCGGTTCCCATACGTTCTGCACAACGAAAACCTGCAAAAATGCACATGGAAATATGTGCCATGTTGTTCTTTCTTTGCAAATAGTTGTTTTGATATTATTATTATCTATTCCTCTATTATTTTTACACAACTTGCATTTGCTTTGTTTATTCCATACCATATATTTCTCCATTTACTTGTGTCAACTGTATGTTTGTCTATGTGTAGCACATTATCAAAGCAAGTTTCTTGTACTTGGAAAATACTACAATAAACCTCATTCTGATTCTAATTCTGATTTTGATCAGCTCCAAATTTATTGCTTACTGTTATCCTCACTGTCGTGAATCATCCAGAGACCTACATATACACAATGAGAAAAAAATAGGTTTGTTGCTTTTGTTTCAGTGTTTTCCTTATGCTTGTTCCTTCATTTTCAAAATTCTGAAGTGGAAAATCATATTTCATTGTCTAGCTGTGTTTTTGGTATAACTATACAGTTGTCATTTAAAAGAAACAGACATAAAGCTGTAGAAGAATGAAGAAATTGCAGTCTTCTGATTGACCTTAAACATGTGCCTTTTTTGTCCCTTGTTTCAGGGTTTATTACTGTCAGTAACAACGTGGTTGGATGCATATATAGGCCCAGCCTGATTGGCTAAGTTAGTTGTAAAGCCCCTATAATATCAGACAGGAAATGTACAAGTAAGGGTGCACTGATAAGATTCTATGAACAGGTTGTAACTGCTTTATGTAAAGTACAGAATTGATGCTTGTGGAATCTCACTTTTCTGCTGTGTTGCCTAAGCAAGTTGTTTAGAAGAGCTGGCTAAAATGTATGAGATTAAAGTTGTGAAGAAGTGAACATTTATTTACTGAAATATCAAAGTGTGCACTGAATGACATGACAGCTGCAGTGAAATGTTCTCGACATGCTGTAGCTGTAGGGGAGCTGTATCTAACAGGGCGAAATGGCACATATGCTATTTATGTGTGTTCATGTGTGGTGTCAGCGTGTTTGTTTGTGTGTGTGCCTCCAAAAGCTGACATTTATTAGTGTGGTCCACTGAATATGGGTCATTTTTTGTCGCACGTTAACCCAAAGTGAGCAGTACCTCCAGGCATGCTGACTTGTATGGTTTCCAGGTCTGCAAAACCTTACAAGCAGTGGACTGTTAATTCTCCAGATTGTAAAGAGAAAAATTTCAAGGTCAGCACAACAAGCAAGCTGACTTATAACCTCATCAAATGTCTGGGAATGTGCAATGTAATCCTACTGTCCTCTGACCTCTGGATTGTTCTTATTCCATATCAGATACAGTAATAGGAGTCTTTCAGATTTTGGTCTTATACGTAAGCTTTTAGCTGCCCTTTGCTGAACCAAACAGTGAAACCACACGGATGCTCCATGTTTGAGTAGCTCTGTTGTCTTTACTCTGCAATTCTTTTTAACTTAAATTCCTCCTTTTTGTTTATCAAGATTACTTTTTCGAATATTTTCTCCACTGGTGTTGGATGCTGTGCTGCTTGAAGAGTTTTTGTAGGTGTTTTCTTTTTCTTTTTTTCCATTTTTGGAACATTTCTTAAGATGCATAATCATAGCAATTAGTTGGTTTTGTACACCTAGGAGCAGCTGATTAACATATCACAAGCTGAAATAATACTTCAACTACAACCCCAAATCCCAGATGAGTTGACAAGGAGGTGCCAAAGATGCAGTGCAGGAGCAAGAGAGAGAAGGAGGAAATTAAGGCATCTCTCCCATCAATTATTATGGACAATGTGAGATGAGAAAACAAGCTAGATGAACTCCAAGCCTTAAAAAGGACCCAGCCATAATATAGATAATGCAGTATTATGTGATTCCCTTAAACATGGCTTCAGGATCATATTCCCGACTCCAGTGTCTCCCCTCGCAGGCTTTCTGACCATATGAGCAGACAGAGATTGAAAGAACAGCATCCCACAAAAAACTCAATAACTGTTTATGACATGCTAATGGTTGCACGGGTTCTGATTTGATCATAAATCATTTACATTGTCTCTAAGATGCTGATGTCCATTTGCACATATGTTTTTCCTATTCTTGGCTTTGCTTGTACAATCGTGCATATTGCATATATTTTTCACATCGTTGTGTAAATCAGCTTCTGTATTTCCTCTGTTCAAGAGGACAGATTTAATTATTTCCTAGTGTGTGCATCTGTCAATTAATTTCATTTAAATTCAGAAATACTTTATTCATCTCAAAGGGAAAGTAAATGCTGTTGTAACTCATGTCCAGTGGCGGCTGGCCCATAGGGGGCGCTCGGGCGCTGCCCTCCCTAGATGTGGAGGGGAAAAGTCAAAATATATATATAGAAATTAAAATTATTATTAATGTCAGTTTTTACTTAATAGTACGTGGCTACATGTAATAAGAATTATTAAAACACTTCTACTAATTGACTCTACCAATTGACTCTCATTTAACAGTGCATTTCCACCAACAGAACGTATCATTTCTCTTCTTCTACGCTTGTGGGGCTGCCGCTCAAGTAGCCCCACAAGTGTAGCGAAATAACCAATCGTATACTGTTGCTAGGGAAGATTTATAAATATTTGGCCAATCAGCATCGCCAAAATGAATGGCTTTGGGGCTCCTGGAGTCGTAGCCCTAGCTGCACAGTGATAGGTGCACTTCACGCGTGACGTCACGAGCTACATCCGCACTACATCCGGGTCACGGTGGTCGGCAAAAACAGTACTGTTTTCGCTTACCAGCGTGACAAAACGGGTGAATTAGAGCGTACTTTTAGTTTATTTTTGGAATCTAAACAATGCCTACGACTTGTTGTGCTCACGGTTGCACACAGAGGCATTCCAAATCATCGGATGTACGTTTCTTTCGTTTACCGAAGGACGAAGAAAGAAGAAAGAAATGGATAATTTCAATGAAAAGGATGCAGGCAGACAATCCCAATCGCCATCATACCATGACAGAATTTGCAGTTTACACTTCATCTCCGGTAAATACAACTTAATTTTGCACTAGTCGTTGTTCTACTTAAATCATTATATAAATAAAAAATTAGGATATATACTATACTAGTGAGCGGCATGGGGGTTCCGAACCGAAAGGGCTATGGGTCTATCCCCACAGCCCTTTCGGCTCGACGCCCCCCCCGGAGAATATGAGCGCCACAGCGCAGCAGATAAGCGCGCGTCCGCTCTCAGAGCGCTCACGTCTAGATTATTTAGTAAAATTCCGGGAACACATAATGCTGAAAATTAATGCTATGGTTTGTGCTAAATGTACATTTTTATATGTGCTGTTTTGGCGGATTTCAGCCGTCATAAACGATGCCAGACAATCGAGCTTCAATGAGTTGTTTCGGTGTTTACATCCACACGGTCAGCCATGACTGCGATTATGAGCACCAGTTCCAATTATACATTAGCAAACCATTTCGTTTATTCTCCTAAAATGTTTTTCTCAGACTTACCCGAGTCGTAACAGACCCTTGCGCTGTCTTTCGTGTTAAAATCATCACTTTGTGAATCGCCATCTGAACTTCTGGTGGTGTACTTCATTGAACTCTCTGTAGCGTAGCCTGGGCAACGCCCACAAACTACGTCATCGACCCAAAGTGTGGATTTTCAGCCTAGCGGTCGCCGAGGGACTATTTTCAGTCCTTAAAAAAACCTTTAACGGCGCAATCACGATCTTAATGCTACATTTTTTGAAAATATGGTCACTAATGCATGTATTTCCGAGCTGTTCGATCTCACAATCAAGAAGTACTTTAAGTCAAGACGTAAACGTTTGCTTCGTAATAATATACGTACACGTACAATGTGTGCAAACCCTCTGGCATGAGTCTGTGAAAAGGATTAATAAGACAAAACCACCAAAATAATCCTTTCTGAACAATTTTTTTTATTAATTAAATCCTTATTGTGGTATCGTAGTAATTTTCCGACTTTTAATTTAAATGCATGTACTGGGTTAGGCAGGGAAATCTATTGGCCAGCCCCACCAAGATTTTTTTTCACCAGCCGCCATTGCTCATGTCTATGTGTTTTTGCCACAGTCACATTCAAATTTACCCACTGTGGAACAATAAAGGAATTTCTTATTTTATCATGTCTTAAGAGCAAAGGTTGTGGATTGGTGGTGCTTGTGAATAAGAGATGGTGTCATCCAGAACAGTTACTGTAACTTTTTGTGTCTGCAGCTCAGATATTGAAGTTTTATCAGTGAGTTTTCGTCCATATTATTTACCCAGAGAGTTTGCCATCGTTATCACCATCGTTATTTTGGTTCCACCGACGGCTGTTGCAGACATTTCATGTGATGTCATCAGCTCAATTGTTACTAAGCTACAGACTTCAATGCGTTTGTGAAAATAGCTGGTGATTTTAATGTATATCAATTTCAAATGTAAATTTAATTTAATCAGGCCTCCGTTTCTGCTACACTACCAACTTTTCAACAGTTAGATCAATAGCTCTACTAGAGAAAACAAAAGGAATCTGGACTTGTTTTATACAAATATCAAGAACACATACATCTTTAAAGCAAGACTTCCTCTTGGCAGAGCAGGTCCCAATGTCATAGTTGAGTTATGTCTTAGTTTAGGTTCTGTCTTAGTTTTGGTTTATGTCATAGTTTGGATTTTGTTTTGTACTTTGTTTACGTAATCAGATCATTCGGCCTGCTCAGATCACTTCTCTGTCATCAGCCTCTAATCAGTCACTTCAGTTCACCTGCCACCTATCTGCCAGCTCACCTCACCACCCTATCTGTTTGCTTGTCACTCCCATGTCTAGTCAACAGCGAATCAGTTTGGTTCACTTTGAGTCACCACCCTTCCTTTCATTATTTTCACCTGTTCACCTCCTTATTTAAACCAGTTTCAGTCCACTCCAAAGTCCCAGATCATTTACGAGCCATTGGTGAGTTTTATTCCAGCGTTCTCTTTACTGATTGACCTGTCGATACAAACCCGATCGCCTCCAGATTCTGAGCCAGCCTGATCCCTGTTTTTCCTGCCTGTCTTTGTCTGCTAACCTGAGTATCAGACCTATCTTGTCTTTTGGATTATATGAGCTTGCCTGATCCCTTCCTGTTTAGCCCGCCTGTCTGTGTACCGTTCTGGACTGTTATATGACCACCGAGCCTGCCTGTCCTCGTCCAGCCTGTCAGCCTGTCCATGTACCGTACCTGATTCTGTTTCCCGACTCTGAGCCCAGTTTCTGCTTTGGACTATCTAGCACTTCTAATTACTCGGTTTAGACTTAGGACTGTTTTCCGACCACAAACTCTGTCTTGTCCAGCTCTGATTACTATCTTGTTGTAACCCTGAGTCTGATTAATACCCATCCTGACAATAAACCTTCTATTAATCTCGTCTGCTTGTCCGGCCTGAATACTGGGTCCACCTGTCCCGTGCATGACACCCAATCTGGTTTGTTCCTTACTGGGTCCACCTGTCCCGTGCATGACACCCAATCTGGTTTATTTCTAAACAGAATATAAGATGCTTTTTCAGAGGCAACCTGCAATAAAGAGAACCTTGTGAACATGGTCACAGGAAGCTGAGGAAGCCCTACAGGGTTGGTTTGAGGCAACAGACGGAGATGCACTGTGCCATCCACATGGAGAGGACAACATTGCCATGACTGAGTTTATGATTGACTGTATAAAGCTCTGTGTGGATAACACCAACCTACATGAACAGTGAGATGCTTACCCTGTCAAGTTTATACTTTCCATATTTGAACCAGAAACAACAAACTCAGAGACAACCGTGTAATGTTAGAAGGTTTATTGAAGATAGGAAAGAAAGGGTTGTGGTTCTGTGGGTTTGGTCAGCTGGGAAGGCTCTGGACGTGAAAGGAAAGAAGTGAGCACCGACAACTGGCAGTATGGCAAGATGGATTGGCAGATGCTGATTTACGGACATTTTGGTGACTAATAAACTAGAGTGTGGGAGGAAGGTAACACTTGCTGTGGATGGATGTGAGCAGAGGTGTGGCTCGAAGCTAGTTGGTTCTTTCACCGTGGTGGGTGGACAGGCCCGATAGAGATCAAAGCTTGGGATGCCAGCAGGGACAGAGGAACAGCGGATGACAAGAGTGCCAGGAAGGCTCTTGGGACTTGGAACTGTCTGAGGAGTGAGTGATCTTTTCCAAGCAGGTTTATTGGATAGCCAGACTGGAAATAGGGGTAACCTGAGAGAGGAAGAGAGAATTGGTCAAGGGAAACTTGGAACCAAAGGAACGACTTGGAGCAAGGTTCTGGTCAGGTACCGCTCTGGTGAGCTAATACTCTGACACCTTCCATCAGTTTCCAGCTAACTACTCCTCCTAATTGGCGCGGATGGAAGTCACCTGTGCCTGGTATCCACCTGTCACACCCAGCTAGAATAAGGTAAGAATACATCACACCTCTACTGCACAGAACCGCATACCTTACATCCCCAGCAACAAACCCTGGATCACCAGTGACCTGAAGGAACTGCTAAGCAAAGAAAAGGAGCCTTCAGTAAGGGAGATTTGTTTGTTATCGAGATGATTATTGCCCAGCATATGTAAGGTCCTGGTTTTGGTTCAGTCTTCGCTGAATCCTTAGTTAACCATAGTCCACCATAGGTAATCTGTTATCTTATACGGTCTGTAACCTTACCTGAAGTGCCATCCGTGTTCTATTCATTAAAGGTACTTACCTTTATGATGGCTCTGCGTCGCCTTCGCTGCACCGTTGGTCCTCAACAACCGCAAATCACGACACATGCAGAAGCAAATTAGGCTACGTTCACACTGCAGCCTAAAGTGACCCAATTCCGATTTTTTTTTTGCCCATATGTGACCTGGATTCATGACAGTCTGAACAACACAGATTTTTTTCAAATGCGACCCAGGCCACTTGGATATGTGGTCCTAATTCCGGTACATATCTGATCTTTTCAAATGCGATCTGTGTCTGTACGGCCAGGTCGCATTTATCCAACCTGTACGTCACTGATACTCAACAAACGCCAGTATTCTGCGTCCTGCTATGCAGAAGCGGGAAGAAAAACAACACCCATGGCGGACATCAATTAGGAGAGCAGTCAATGGAGAGAAAGCTCCAGTTAGAAAAGAAATTAAAGATCGCAAAATGTGCGGCAGCATTATAATCTACAGGGGTTGAACAATGAAACTGAAACACCTCTCATTTTAGTGTGCGAGGTTTCATGGCTAAATTGGACCAGCCTGGTGGCCAATCTTCATTAATTGCGCATTGAACCAATAAGAGCAGAGTGTGAAGGTCCAATTAGCAGGGTAAGAGCAAAGTTTTGCTCAAAATATTGCAATGCACACAACATTATGGGTGACATACCAGAGTTCAAAAGAGGACAAATTGTTGGTGCACGTCTTGCTGGCGCATCTGTGACCAAGACAGCAAGTCTTTGTGATGTATCAAGAGCCACGGTATCCAGGGTAATGTCAGCATACCACCAAGAAGGACGAACCACATCCAACAGGATTAACTGTGGACGCAAGAGGAAGCTGTCTGAAAGGGATGTTCGGGTGTGTTATGGAAATATAATCATATATATATATATATATAATAGTGTAGCTTAAAGTAATACAGATGTTAACTTTAACCCAGTAACCTAAAGAAATGGATGTGTGTGAAAAACAAAGGGTGCATGCAAACTTCAGATAGATACCAGGAGCAGGAAGCACCAAGGCCATATGACAGTCTTGTAAGTGATAACACTGTTAAAATGCTTGCATGAGGGTGTATGTTGTTGCAGTCAAACTCCCAGGAACCAAGCTAGGAGATAGATTATATTCAAAAGTCAAAGGTTAAGAAACAGATGTGTGCAGCAGACTGAATGTCTCATGTAGGTCCAGCCCCGCTTGGACTTTCTGTGTTAAAAGGGGGGGGATAACGTGTATGTGTTGAGACAGGCTTCAGACACAGGCAGAGAACTTAAGGTATTCGATGCTGTGATAAACGTGTAAGTGTCTCCCACTTTGGAATTCCAAATTGTAATAAATATATGTTTAACTGTTGTTTTTGCCTCTGAATTCACTGCCTTTTTCCTCTCTGTGCCAAAATCTCCGACCGGGTGAGACGAGAAGGGGTGAGGGGCCGTTGGCTAAACGGGCCTCACAGGTGCTGAACTCGATAACTGGTGCCGTGACCCGGATTTTGGCTGTGAGTAAAAAGTCTGTTTGAATATTGGACACGAAGGAGGACCTTGCCATAAGCATCACGGGTCGACCCAAAACAGGTAAGGAGATTTTCTCTCCATTGGCAAACCTTAGTTGTGTAGGCAAATTTGAGTGATGCTTTTGGTTTTAGGGACTCTCTTCTCAAAATATCAGAGGCTGAACAGTACAAATAGGTTTAAATAGAATTTATGTTGAAACCGAGAAATGAGAGAATGAGAGTTATCTGTATGTCCACGTCAGAAAACCGTAAAATAAGATAGAAATGATAAAAGAGATAAAAGCCAAGAAGCCGTTAAGTTGTGAGGCTGTTGAAAAATAAAATAAAAGACAATAAAAAAGATAAAATTACAAAGATAAAAAATAGTCTCGGAAGTTGGTCGCTCCCTCTCCATGACTGACGAGTCTGGGAAAATTTTAACACTGAGGTGGAACGTTACCTCGGAGAAAGGGGACTCTCCAAAGAAACGTAGCGATAGGAACGGCCAAGAATACAAAACCATCTAAAAGTTGAGGCTAAGACAGCAAGACCTTTAAAGTGAGCTGTAAAAGAAGATAAGAGATTAAAAAGGGGCCCCAAGGGAACATTTAAATTGTTCTCTAGCATCAGAACGGGGATTCTGATTGCACGACGGTTAGACCGAGGTGGTATTTAAATGAATAGTGGGTTCCGTCGACTACGGAAAGGGTAAAGAGGACCTTCCGTGATGCGCAAGGCTGTCTGTCTTAAATGTTGTCTGTCCTGGTCGGTTTAACAATTTTATTTTGGCTTAAATGGGATCCATGGTTTGAATGATTAGAAGCTCTGGTGTGAGTCTGTCTCTCTGTGTGTGCGCGGCTTCGAAGTCTCTTGTGTGTGTGTGAGAACGGGTGGTTACGCATGCGTATGTGTGGCTGTGAATAGCTTTGCACGTGTTCTTTTTGCGGTGGAAAAGTACTGAGTCAGGAAGCTGTGTATAGCCCGGATCATGGCGGGAGCTTTTGATCAGGAATTTCAGGACGACGCATGGGGTTCGGCCCCTTGGAAGTCCTTGGGTGAACAAGTAGAGGCGCTGATGGGTTTTGTTGAAACGCATGAAAAGTTAGATAAAAAGACCCAGTCGGCGTGGAGACAGAAAGTGCTTGGAGCCGTTACAGCAGAAGAGAAACGGCTGGAACACAGCGAACCCCTGGGCAAGTATTTGGTGAAACAATATGCTAAAAGTAAGAAACATCTTAATGATTGTATTCAAAGACAAAAATCTGTTGGTTTGTTGCATTTTGGGAAGCGTGATCAGGAAAACGCAGATAGAGAAGTTAAATCATGGGAAAAACTGTTGGTAATTTGGCAGGGTATTAAACATTTGTTTGAAACAAAAGAAGAAACAGTACAATCTCCTCCGCCATACAATATAAACACTACTTCTTCCGGATTGTATCCAGTTCTGGATGTTAGAGGCGGAGAATTAGTAATAGAAACGCTCCCGGCATATACTCCAAGGGGCGATATATGTTCAGATAATGCTCAACACCCGCATACGTCATTTAATGCACCACCCATAACCCTCACTCCTTTTAAGTCTTGTGAACCTTTTCTCGCTCGAGCTGCTCGCGAGAACCCGTCTCAGTCTGTTAACAGGCCTTCTTCCCCGCCTACAGCTTGTCAGATGACAAAAGCAGGCCCTGAGGAGCATGTGTTGCACGCCCAGGAACCTGGAGTAAGACCACCCTCTAGGGGCTGTTCTTCTGTATCTTCAGAAGACACACAACCAGCAACAGGTTTAAATCATGTTGATCTTAATAAAACAGGAACTAGATCACCAGCAGCATCGACTAATGTCAGGTTTAATAATCCACGTTCATTGGAGCCTGAGGTTAATGTAAAAATGTCAATAAAAGGGGTTTGGAAGGAGGACGACTCCACTGATTTGTTAAATGTGCCACTATTGGATTTCTCCTTAGAGGGAGAAATGCATGCTGAAGAAGGCATGGCAAATGATAATGGGTTATATCATTCTACCGAGGACACAGAATTTGCAAGAAGACAGAGGACATCACGAACTCGTGATGTGAGTAGGATTTTAAATAACAGCTTTCGCAGCATGCATCCAATGATAACTCGTTCTCAAGGTCCCACTAGAGTGCAGATGCCCATATTGCAAAATAATATGGGCACAGAAAACTATGTCCCTTATTCATTTGGTGATGTACAAGCCCTGGTGGACAAATTGCCTAGTATTGCAGCTGGTGGCAGATTGTGGCTTGCCGAACTTGATAATCTAACTAAAGGAACTAAACTGGCTTTGGGTGATTTTAGAGCTGTTCTAGGCCGTTGTGTTCCTGCTTCAACTGCAGATGACATTGAATATGAAGCTCGAACATCCAATATTGGAGATGAAACTTTACTCTCTTCAGTTATCACTCGTTTGGGGAACGCAATTAGAGAACATTTCCCATTATCAACTCCTGCAGCGGTTCCCAAGTTTGACTGGGATCCCTCACAGCATCCAAAGGATTTCATTACTCAAGCTGAAGAGAGTTGGATTAAACACACAGGTGTAAATCCAAAAGGGGATAGTTCTAACTTGGGTGAGTTATTCAGGGAAGCAGTCCTGAAAGGTGTGCCTCCTTTGGTGTCACAGCTGATGAAACAGAATCCTGAGATGCCTGGTTGTGAGTATGCCCGCTGGGAAAAACATCTTGTACATCATTTGCATGTTGCTCAGGATGTAGAGAAGAAGAAAAAACAAGAGAAAGAGGACATGCATGATCAATTAATTAAATTGCAATTATTAGACGCACGACAGCAGGTAAATAAACGTAAACAAGAAAAAACTGAACATGTTATGGTTTCGGCAGTTGCACCACCTGGGGCTCCATCCCCGATGGTGACACCTCAGTTTAATCCAATGCAAGGGGGAGGGATCCCCCCTCCTGTTTTCTATCCTCCATCTAATTACAGATCTGCGGGTTATGCGCGTGGATTCGGATGGCGATTTGGTGGGCGGCGTGGACGGTCAGGTTGGAACCGTGGTCTGAGAGGACGAGGTGGATATGGCGGACCTGGGAGAGCACCTGTCGACATTTGCTTTAACTGTGGACAAATTGGACACTGGGCAAGGGATTGTCAATCCCCACCAGGAGGTGAGATTGTGCCACCAAACCCTAACATGGCCCCGCCTCCGCAAGGTCAGTACCCCCAGGTCGGAGAAAACTTTTATGGACAATTTTGACACATCCCTGAGAATAACTCCAGCAGCGTGAGTTCCGCAGACCCCATGGTGCCAGCGAAGGTTGGAGAAGAACACATGAACTTTTTAGTCGACACTGGAGCTACGTATTCCACTATAATCAATCAGCCATCTGCCTCTGTGCTGTCGACTAAGACTGTGTCACTAATGGGTTTCTCAGGGAAGGAACAGCGTCTGCCGTTGACTTTACCACTTCCGGTGAAAGTTGGAAACCAGAAACTGCAACATTCATTCGTATGGTCTCCATCTACACCTGTCAATTTGATGGGAAGAGACTTGTTGGTTAAACTGGGAGCCGCAGTGCTTTGTGGACCTCAAGGTTTGACTGTTACCTTTCCAGACGGTTCTTCTCTAGCATGCGGTCACACTTTCCAGGATGGACAGTATCTGGTTCGGCCCGTGGGGGAAGAGTTTGCTGACATCTACTGGGGACTCTTAACAGAACCTGCTGAAGCTGGTGTTCTCTCGGTGTTCCAGCTTTGGAAGCCTTGGATTCAAAGCCTAAGTTCCTACCTGACTCCACCTGATCCGCCACACGTCACTCTGTTCTACGACAGAAATCACGCAGATTGGTATGAGGAATCATTTGCTGCAGACCTTGAAGGTAACACATGGACAGTCACATCTAAGAACATATATGTGGCCCCTGAGGGGGTGGCAGCCGCGGTGATGTTAACTCCTGAACAGCAGCAATGGTATATGATGTCAGATGAAGCATTTCCTCATATTTCTCTTTCTCTCCATTCTGAGCGACAGGCCAGTGAATTAGGAGGGATGGTTAAGCGTTCCCTCCAGACTACTGATTGGGCACCGACCAGCGTCCCAGGTTTGCTGTTTTCAAATTCCACTAACTCATATCAGATTGTTTGTGATGTAACTGACAAAGTTCTTTTGAAACATGAGCTTTTGACTCGACACCATGGCAGGGAACGTACCGACCATCATAAAGCAGCAGAGATGTTGGATGCTCTCCCATCACAACTCTGGGCAACCAGTCCCACGGATGTGGGATTAGTTTCATGTGCTCCAGTTTCATTTCAGGTTGCGACTGACTCTCCTATTTGGGTGAATCAGTATCCACATAAACCTCAAGCGGAGGAAGGCATTGCTGACACCATCACAGGCCTTTTGACAGCTGGAGTATTAGAACCCTCTGTCTCAGCCTGGAACACACCCATTTTGCCGGTGGAAAAGAAACAAACTGGTAAATATCGCATGGCACATGATCTTAGAGCTGTAAATTCTGTTTTGCAGACACCTACAATCCCTGTACCTAACCCATATGTGGCCATTTCCAGTTTGGAGCCCTCTCAGCAGTGGTACACATGTATCGACTTGGCGAACGCATTTTTCTGTCTTCCTTTAGCTGAAGAATGCAGAGACGTTTTTTCATTCACTTATAAAGGTCGCCAGCTGCGTTACACCAGACTGCCACAGGGATTTGCCCTATCACCAGGTATCTTTAATCAGGTTTTGAAAGATGTTTTGCAGACATGTCCTCTGCCAAGAAACACCACCCTTATTCAGTACGTGGACGATCTGCTGTTGGCTTCACCAACTGCTGAGATCTGCCTTCAGGCTACAGAACTGGTTCTGAGACACCTCCATGAACATGGGTTCAAGGTCAGTAAGGATAAACTGCAAATTGCCAGAAAACAGGTTTCTTTCCTGGGCCGTGTCATCTCCGCAGGAATAACCAGCATGTCCTCCAGTCATAAACAGAGCATTTTGTCACATCCTAAACCGCTGCGCGTGAAAGACATGCTGTCTTTTCTGGGATTGACTGGTTACAGCCGTAACTATATTCCCGGCTATGCAGACCTGACGCAGCCTTTGAGGGACCTCGTGAAGGCGCAAGGTATGAAAAAACTAAATAATGTTTTGATTTGGACTCAGGAAGCGGAAGAAGCATTTGTTCTGCTTAAACAACGACTTGCATCTGCTGCTGAATTGACTCTTCCAGACTACTCTATCCCATTTTTTCTTGATGTTTCTGCAACCAGATTTGCTTTAAATGGCATCTTGTTTCAGAGAAGAACAGGTGAGAGAAAAATTTTGATGTATATATCGGTCATGTTGGATAACGTGGAAAAACGTCACCCCCAATGTACACAATATGCAGCAGCAATAGCCAGAATGATTCAAAAGACTGCACATTTAGTCATGGGACACAGTCTAACCATTTTGACAACTCACAGTGTTGTGGCTTATGTGAATTCACAAAGCTTCACTATGACTGCACTCAGACAACACAGGCTGTCCAAAATTTTGGAAGCACCCAACATCACATTTACACATGAAGGTGTGAACATGGCAGATGGCATGACGGATGGCGAACCTCATCAATGTGAAGAATTGGTTTCCAGGATGGAGAAGGTGAGACCAGATCTAGAGGCTAGTCCTATTGAAGGCCCACAGGTGAGACAGTTGTTCACAGATGGCTGTTGTTTCAGACATGAAAGTGAAGGACTCAGGGCAGCCTATTCTGTTGTTGAACGAATAGGCTCAGGATTTGTAACAAGGAAGGCAGAAAGGTTACAAGGACCTCAGTCAGCGCAGAGAGCAGAGCTAGTAGCAGTGATTGAGGCATTAAAGTTGTCAGAACAACAGGAGGTAAATGTATATTCAGATTCAGCATATGCCACAGGTGCAGTTCATGTGGAGTTATGTCAGTGGTTGAGAGCAGGATTTTTGACAGCGGGGGGTAAACCTATAAAACACGAGATGGAAATGAGAGAGCTGGCCGATGCTTTGTTATTACCGGCCAGAATTGCCGTGATAAAGTGCAAAGGTCATGATAACAGTAATTCAGCCATTGCATTAGGGAATCAGGCTGCAGACCAGGCTGCCAAAGCAGCCGCTGGATATGCGCCTCAGATGATGATGGTGACGGTGGAAGATGAGCTGAGAGAAGAGTTGAGCATGTGTAACATTAAACAGTTGCAGAGCAGAGCAGCTCCGGAGGAGAAGAATATGTGGAGACTCAGAGGAGCCTCAGAGCAGGAAGGTTGCTGGAGAGGGCCAGATGGCAGACTGGTTTTTCCTCCAGGTTTGAAACAGAAGCTTTTTACTGAGGCACATGGTGTTGGACATGTGGGTGTCAGACAGATGATGGACAACTTGAACCATTGGTGGCATCCATTTATGTCAGATATGGTCAAACATTTTGTAAAAAGTTGTACACTGTGTGGGCAATTTAACTCAAAGAAGACTTTGAAACCGTTGCAGGGAAGATTTCCTTTGATCATAGTTCCTGGCAAGGAAGTGATTCTTGATTATACAGATATGGTGACCCGAGCTGGAGGCTTTAAGTATTTGTTGGTGTGTGTGGACGCTTTTACAGGATGGCCAGAGGCCTGGCCTGCTAGAAGAGAGGACAGCAAAACTGTGATAAAATGCCTCATTAACCATTACATTCCCAGGCACGGGTTCCCTGAAAAGATAAGGACTGACAATGGAACCCACTTCAAGAACCAGGACCTGCAACGAGTGGAGTCCAGTTTAGGGCTCACGCACAGGTTTGGCACCGTGTATCACCCCCAGTCGCAGGGCAAAGTGGAGAGGATGAACCTGAACTTGAAAAATAAGTTGGCTAAAATCTGTGCGCAAACGAAACTATCATGGGTTGATGCCTTGCCTCTCGCTCTGATGTCAATTAGGTCTTCGGTTAATTCAACCACAGGATTTACTCCTTACGAGCTGGAGACGGGAAGAAGCTTTCCTGGGCCCCAACGTCGACCACTGGGAACTGCAGGCGACCTGCAGATTCTGACAAGTAAGGAGTACTTTTCACAGTTGCAGGCTGTGCTGGAGGCGTACACCAAGATCCGTGGACATCCCAAGGAAGGAGAAAGAGGACCACCACCTCCGGACGTCGACTGGGTTTGGCTCAAGGTCATCAAAAGAAAGTGGTCAGAGCCGAGGTTCACGGGACCCTTCAAAGTGATCGAGAGAACCTCACATGCGGTGAGGTTGGGAGGAAAAGGTAATACGTGGTTTCATTGGAGCCAGTGTGCACCAGCAGCAGAACCTCAGAGGTCGTTGACGGAGGTTCAGGAGGTTTAAAGGAGCGGATCAGCTGATTGGGCTCAGTCAGCTGTGAATAGAACCAGACTCAGGGTCACAATAACACCCTCTGGTTCTTGACACCACAGGCAGTCTACCTGTGTGTTGAAGACCCAGCCTGCAGATTCATCACGTTGTATTGAGTGGCTGTGGGACCCACCCTTCTTCTACGAACAAATGCAAGAAAGAAGTTGATGTCATTGTGAAAAAAAAAAAAAAAAAAAACGAAAACCTTGTGATCATTTGTGGGATTTTCTATGCTTTTTATCTTTCTAGCTTTAAATATAACAAATGTTTTGATCTACTTTTTACAATATTTTTTGATCTTATATTTCTATAACATTTTGACTTGTCTGAGCTGGTACACAGTCATTAGGTTACGTTTGCTGGTGAAGGACCTTTATGGTAAGTTGGTAATAGTTTTAGGATTTTGTTCAGCTGAAACGAGGGTTTATTTTTGTTTCATACTCTTTATAGATAACATTTTTTCAGGTGAAGGAGCAAGTGTTTCCTGGTCTACAGATTCGATTTTTACATTTAGAATATTCTGGTTTTTGTATGAAGTTAAACATGGAGCAGAAATTGGGTGCTGGATTGGTTCAGCGGCAGCTGACGTTGGGTTTATGGGTTTTACTTCTTATGTTGTGCATGCTTGTTTTTAGCATTGTTATTCGAGGAGCAGGTGCTGCTGATCCTATCAGGAGTCAGGAGCGGGTCATTCAGGATACAGATGATTGTCTGACTCAACATCGTGGTATTGAACTGCATTACACTTTGGGTACAAGGGTTGTATTTGAATTCGATTTATGCTCAGTGGTAGATTGTGGTAGTGACCCATCAATCTGGCAGGAATCTGATGTTTATTATTGTGTATTGCCGAAGGGGGTTCCTGACTCCCCTGTACCTTGGTGCTACCGCTGGATTTATATGAGGTGGCACACCGGAAATGAGGCTGTTCCGGTGCGCCATGGGGGATTTGATAAATTATTACAACAAGCATTGACTCTTACCAAAGGCCATCGTCAGGTAGTACAAGGTGTTAATCCCATTATCTTGACCATTTCTGGATTGAACATTAATCCGTATTTTGGAGCATACACTGGGGTTTATTCTGAATATAGCAGTGGCGTTACTAAGCCCAAACCTTGTAGTATTAGTCCGTCAGGGTTTTATCTTGTCCTAGGAGCAGGTGCATGGGATAACGGTCCCGTTGGTTTAATTAAACTTTCTCTACATAATGCAACTACTTCTGGTGTACAGATTCTTTCACCACAAGTGGGGAAAGCCTTGTCCTCTTCAGGAGGACTTCATGTAGATTATAATAAATTGACCCCTGGTAACATTCTTAAGAGTTCTACAGGGGATAGGAGACGCAATTTGTGGGTTTCTTGGATGGCTCAGACTGCCAGACAATATACGGCTGAGAGCTGTGTGGCATGTGCTGCGGCTAGGCCAATTTTAACAACAGAACCAGCACCTTTATTTCCTTTTGAGGATCCTACAGGATATGATTGCATTTTAGAGTTGACAAAAGGCCGCTCTGTGGGGTGTGAGTTCTATCATGATCTTTTCCCTCCTATAAACAATGACACTATTCCTGGGCCGTTTACTCCTGGTAATCACATTAAACAGTATGTGTGCTTTAATTTCACAGGGGAAGGGACAGAGGATTTATCAACATTAGGTGTGATTCCACCGGAGTGGTGTAAATTTTATTTTCATTTTCAAGGCATAGGTTCATGGGCAAGAGCTGGATTGTATTATTATTGTGGCGGAAGACAGTTGTTTGTTCAGATCCCTTTTGGCTCTGTGGGTGTGTGTGCCATGGTAAGGTTGGTGGCACCACTGTTGTTAATGGGACCTGGGTTAAACCAGGAACACTTGTTACATAGAATTAAGCGTAGTTCTGATTTTGATTTGGCATGTAATTCTCCTACATACATAGATTCGATCGGGGTCCCCAGGGGGGTTCCCGACAGGTACAAGTTGGTAGACCAGGTTGCAGCAGGTTTTGAATCCATATTCCTTTGGATTACTCCTAATAAGAACGTTGATAGGATTAATTACATACATTACAATGTGTTACGTTTGTCTAATCTGACTAGAGATGCTGTTGAAGGGTTAGCTGAACAATTAGCTCCTACCTCTCTTATGGCTGTTCAGAATAGGATGGCACTGGATATGCTTTTGGCGGAAAAAGGGGGTGTTTGCGCCATGTTTGGAGATATGTGTTGTACGTTTATTCCTAATAATACAGCACCGGATGGCTTGGTGACTAAAGCTTTAGAAGGTTTGAGGACTCTGAGTAAAACGATGCATGAACAATCAGGAATAGATAATCCTTTGGATAAATGGCTGACACAGGCTCTGGGTAAATGGAAGAACTTAATTCTTTCTATGATGCTTTCTCTGTCAGTGTTTTTGGCAATTTTGGTTACGTGCGGCTGCTGCTGTGTCCCCTGTTTGAGAACTCTCGCTGTTCGCTTTATTGTCACTAATCTTGAAAAGGGCACAGTTTCCTCGTCTTCTCCCAATAATCAGATGTTACAGGTGGGGACAGAACCTTCTCTACAGGATGTGAGATTGGAGTTGGTTCAGTATCATGGGGTGATATAATGAGATTTTTCCGGTATTATCCTGTTTGATTTTCTGTTGTTCTATGCAGATATATTGTTTTGCATGTGTTTGATTTTGTGATACTGCCTTATTAGTTACTGCAGTATGGTTTTTACATTTTTATGCTGATTATGAGTTACTCATTTAATTTCTTCTGATTTATTTCACTGTGTTGATTTTGATGTGTTTGACTTGCTAAGGTTAATTTTTGCATGCTTTGTTTCTGATGTTTTGCTCCAGTGTGTTTATCAAATTCACAGGTGTGTTTTTTCTGTGTCTCACAATTTTAGTTTTATGCTTTTATATTTAGTACCTGCATTTTTGTGTGGACTCTCTTTGTGAGAGTCCAAAAGGGGGATTGTTATGGAAATATAATCATATATATATATATATATAATAGTGTAGCTTAAAGTAATACAGATGTTAACTTTAACCCAGTAACCTAAAGAAATGGATGTGTGTGAAAAACAAAGGGTGCATGCAAACTTCAGATAGATACCAGGAGCAGGAAGCACCAAGGCCATATGACAGTCTTGTAAGTGATAACACTGTTAAAATGCTTGCATGAGGGTGTATGTTGTTGCAGTCAAACTCCCAGGAACCAAGCTAGGAGATAGATTATATTCAAAAGTCAAAGGTTAAGAAACAGATGTGTGCAGCAGACTGAATGTCTCATGTAGGTCCAGCCCCGCTTGGACTTTCTGTGTTAAAAGGGGGGGGGGATAACGTGTATGTGTTGAGACAGGCTTCAGACACAGGCAGAGAACTTAAGGTATTCGATGCTGTGATAAACGTGTAAGTGTCTCCCACTTTGGAATTCCAAATTGTAATAAATATATGTTTAACTGTTGTTTTTGCCTCTGAATTCACTGCCTTTTTCCTCTCTGTGCCAAAATCTCCGACCGGGTGAGACGAGAAGGGGTGAGGGGCCGTTGGCTAAACGGGCCTCACAGGTGCTGAACTCGATAGGTGCTAACCCGGATTGTATCCAAAAAACATAAAACCACGGCTCCCCAAATCACGGCAGAATTAAATGTGCACCTCAACTCTCCTGTTTCCACCAAAACTGTCCGTCGGGAGCTCCACAGGGTCAATATCCACGGCCGGGCTGCTATAGCCAAATCTTTGGTCACTCGTGCCAATGCCAAACGTCAGTTTCAATGGTGCAAGGAGCACAAATCTTGGGCTGTGGACAATTTGAAACATGTATTGTTCTCTGATAAGTCCACCTTTACTGTTTTCCCCACATCCGGGAGAGTTACGGTGTGGAGAAGCCCCAAAGAAGCGTACCACCCAGACTGTTGCATGCCCAGAGTGAAGCATGGCATTCCCTTGGCCCCATACCCCATACTTGTGCTAGATGGGCGCATCACTGCCAAGGACTACCGAATCATTCTGGAGGATCATGTGCATCCAATGGTTCAAACATTGTATCCTGAAGGAGGTGCCGTGTATCAGGATGACAATGCACCAATACACACAGCAAGACTGGTGAAAGATGGTTTGATGAACATGAAGGTGAAGTTGAACATCTCCCATGGCCTGCACAGTCACCAGATCTAAATATTATTGAGCCACTTTGGGGTGTTTTGGAGGAGCGAGTAAGGAAACATTTTCCTCCACCAGCATCACGTCATGACCTGGCCACTATCCTGCAAGAAGAATGGCTTAAAATCCCTCTGACCACTGTGCAGGACTTGTATATGTCATTCCCAAGACGCATTGACGCTGTATTGGCCGCAAAAGGAGGCCAATACAGCTAATAAATACTAATAAATTATTGTGGTCTAAAACCAGGTGTTTCAGTTCATTGTCCAACCCCTGTATGTTTACTTCTGCAAACACCGAGCACACTTGCTACGTGTGACGTCATTGCGTCCTCAACTGCGCATGCGGGACACTTAAGTTGCATGAATTCAGTCCACACAGGAGATCACATACAAGTCGCATATATTTGGAAATGTGAACGGCCACGCAAAAAAATCAGATTTCACAAAAAAATTTAAATTAAGCATTAAGGCCTGCAGTGTGAACGTAGCCTTAGACTCAAGATACGAGATTACAAGGAGGTGTACAGGAAGAAGCCAGAGAGCAAGCTCCAGCAGAACAATATAAGATGTTTGGTCTGCGATGAAGATGATCACAGGCTTCAAGCAGATGGAGGATCGGACAGATGGAAGTGTAGACAGAACCAATGAGCTGAAGACATTCTTCAGTAGGTTAAATATAGGAACAAGCTCAGCATCCTACTCTCCTGCCCACAGCCAAAGAGACAACCCACCCTCCTTTGACTTGACCCAAGTCTTCCATGTCACCCCTCAGATGTTTGATCCTGTACCTCAGCCATGCACCCTTCATTGAATTTGTTCTCAACCAAATTTGAAGATAGTGCTGCTCCCTTTGCCTTCTCCTTCCAATTTTGTATCCCTAGAAGTCAAGTGAGGAGGCAGCTGGAGAGACTGAACCACAATAAGGCTGCAGGTCCAGATGTCTACCCCAGTGTCATGAAGTCCTTTGCAGAGCAGCTCTATGGGACTCTACTGTACAGCACCTCTTTAACTTTAGCCTGACCAAGGAGAATGTTCCAGAGTTGTGGAAGTCAAATTCAGCTTCTGTGCTGTTAGTGTCTCCGCAGTGACTGTGTTAATCACTTATGTGGCTGCACCTATTCTTCTTCCTACAATTGTCTGCCTCAGTCAGTGTGTTGCTGCCAGATTCTCGACAGCCTTCGTGTGAGTAGACCATACAGCGTTCCTTGTTTGCCTGCCAGTTGTGACCAGTAGATTTTTGCCTGTTGCTTTGCACCTGTTGGACTCTCCAGGTGGCTTCTGTATCTGAACTATGACTACCTGAACTGCTTCTTGACCAATCCTGCCTGCCTGTGTCCTTGTCTGGACTATTCTTCCCTCGTTACCGACCTTAAGCCTGGACCTCGGATGGGAGCGCTGTGATGCGAGAGCGCCGCACTTTCAAACAGTCACCCTTTCCACCGGGAAGGAAGTCGTGTGCACTGGCGCTTCTGGGACGCTCCAAAAGTGCGCCACGGTGCACTGGGTGGAACCACTCTGACTGTGTGGAGTTGCAGTGATCGGGCGCGAAGGTGCAGTGCACCCTCAAAGCAGTGCTTCCTCGTTCAGTGGAACCCCGGGGTCAGTCTCACTTCTCAGATCCCGAGGTTAGCTTTGTTGCATTATTCACTTTACTCCATTGTATGCCGAATGGCCACTAACCTCTTTCCTTTTCTTTCAGCGGTTCCAGTGTGCACTCCATATTATTATGGAGTGTACAGATAGATTAAATAGATTATATTTCAATCATGTAAAGCACTTTGCATTGTCTCTGTACTGAATTGTGCTATACAAATAAATTTGCCTTGCTTTGCCTTGCCTCCAGTTTGCTACCTGTCCAGTTACGCATTATTTTAATAAACTTGTTAAATCTCTTTTGTGTCCGACTGAATTATCGGGTCCCAAGTGTCTATTTATTACAGGAAGACCTCCTGCATTGATCCAGTACCAAATAAAACTCACCCATAAGCCCTTAAAGAGACTCCTGTTGGTTCACCTGAGTAAGCAAACAAGCAACTATCAGGACTCCCTAAAGAAAGCTTATCACCATGGAGTTGGATTTGAAGATGCCATCATACACTGGCTTCAAAAACCCAGCCATTTAGACAAGGCAGACAGCACTGTGAAGATCATGCTCTTTGATTTACCCAGTTCATGTAAAACAATTCAGCTTGATTTGCTTTGTCAGAAACCTCAGAAGAATCAGGTGGAGGCCTCAGCAATTGCCTGGATCTGAGACTACCTGAAAAACAGACCACAGTGTCATGTTTACACTTTCTATGATGACCCAGAAGCAACAAGCACAGAGATGACACTGTACTGATAAATATTTATTGATGAATGAATCATGGACAGATGCAAGGGATGGATCTGGGAACTGGCCGACAGGCCGACGCAGACTGTGGGAAGGAATAGAAGAAGTTGAGCACGACAACAAGTAAGAAGGCCAGATGTAGTGGCAGAGGCTGACTTACAGAGATGATGGTTAGTGGTAGACTGGAGGTGGCTGGCAGGTAGCGGTCCGTGCTGGTGGAAGTGCGGCTGGACACTAGATGGTTTCTCGATGTTGGAGCATGGACAGGCCTGGTGGAGATGTGCCAAGGACGGCAACAGGTTTGGAGGAGCAGTGGTCAACTGGAGTTCCCAGGAGGGCGCTTAGAATTCGGAACAGTCTGTGGAGTTGGTGATCTTCCGGAGGAGTTTCAGAGAACCAGGTTTCAGCGAGAATGTGCCTGAGAGGAGAACATGTTAGTGAAATTAGTCAAGGAGAACTTGGAACCATGTTAGAATTAAAAGCTAGGATCTGGTCAGGTACTGCTCAGGAAGAGCTAATGCTCTGATGCCTTCTGTTTGTCTCTACGCCTTAAGTGCTCCTCATTAATTGCATTAGCCTGGCAACTGTGGCTGGCGTCCACCTGTTATACCCTGCTGGAGAAAGGTAAGAAGGACACACCAATGCACAGAACCGCATACCTGACACACAGTTTACGAGACTGAAGGGTCTTGTGTCTAACCAGGTAGTCAGCAGCACATGAGCAGCACATGAGACTGTTCTCTCACCATTCCTTTTCACTCATAACACCTCAGACTTCCACTAAAAGACACACTCTCGTCATCAGCAGAAATACTCAATTGACACTGCAGTCGTTGGGTGCATCAGATATGGACAAGAAGCTGAGTACAGGGAGCTGGTGCACGGTTTGGTGGCATGGTGTGGAAGCAATCATCTCATCTTGAATGTGAATAAAACAAGGGAGATGATTGTAGATTCCAGGAGAAACAGAAAAAGGTCCAAAACTATTACTATCCTGGGAGAAGAAGTGCAGGTTGTGGAGGAGTATAAATACCTCAGTGTTCACCTGGACAACAGACTGGACTGGAGATGCAACTGTCTACAAGAAGGAAAAGAGCAGACTGTACTTCCTGAGGGAAGCTTCGGTCCTTCAGGGTTTGCAGCAAGATGCTACAGATCTTCTCTAAGTCTGTTGTGGACTTTATATTGTATTGTAATGCTGCCTTATTCCACCTGAAATCCCATTACACTGTCGTAAGCTGTATGCAACAAAATTTCGTTCTGTATGTACTCTGTACATACAAAATGACAATAAAGTTGTCTAAGTCTAAAAAAAAAAGTCTAAGAGAGTGTGATCTCTTTCATTGTCTATTGGGGTAGCAGCATCAGAGCTATTGACTTAAAGAAGCACAACAAGCTTGTGAAGAAAGCTGACTCTGTTCTGGGGACGCCTCTAGAACATGCAGAGGTCAAGAATCAAGAATCTTTATTGTCATTATAAGTTACCATAATAAAATTTTGCGGAGACAAAACAAGACATGACATTTTCACTTTTTATTGATAATACCAACAGCGACTGTGCAAAGAAGGATTCTTCATAAAATCAAGAACATGAGACCCAATTACAGATCTGAGAAGAAAAAGGATAAATAAACCAAGCTTCTTTGTCCTCAGTTTTTTTGTCTAAAAATAATATTACAGATAATAAAAACAAATGAACAACACAAAGCAGTGCATATTTGGAAGTGGGAAAATAAATTTGTATGGTTTTAAAAGTGTTTTAAAAAGTAAAGTTTGACAATTGTGGATTGTATTTAGCCTTCTCTACACTGACACATCAAAATCCAATTAATGCAATGAATTTCCTTCAGATGTCTCCTAATTAGTAAAAAGAGTCAACCTGGGTGTTCGCTAGTGATGGGTCGGGCAACACCGAATCGTCGGCGCATGCGTCGGTGTCATAGACCGAAACCTGTGTCGATTTGTGTATCGCTACGGAAAAGTCACGTGACCGATACAGCAACTGTTTCGAACTGATTGGCGAGCGTTTATAAGGAAGCGCATCTGTCAACGGGATGCATCTGCCAAAATAATCTTGCGTGTTTTGCGAATATACAACTCATCAAAAATTATGGAGCTTCCTCAAGCAAAAAGAAAGGTGTCTGCTGTGTGGGACCACTTTGATGTCATTTCGGAAAAAAAGGTATTTGTTTTAATTTCCTTGTTTCATCCTGTTCTTCTCAGTTTCCACTTGATTTTCTGAATAGAAATTCATTTCAAAGTGACCTTTAGTTTACTGTTCGTGTTATTTTCTGCAGGTTAAATGTCGCAATTGCTCAACAGAGCTTACTTATTTGAATAACAGCACCTCCTCAATGTTGAGGCATTATAGGGCCAAGCATGAGAACGAAATCCCAGATACACCCATGATAAACTCAGGTATACAGGTATTTTACAACTTACTGACTTTGTTTTATTGATAATTCCGATTAATTTATACTTTCTCATTTTTAACCATCAAGCTTCCAGGAAGCAGATGCTCGATGACGCTGTGCTTAATTTCATTGTAAAGGACTGCCAGACCCTCGCCGTTGTGGAGAATGAAGGGTTCAGGGAGCTGGTTCAGCTCCTTGAGCCCTCATATGTTTTGCCAACCAGAAAGGTTTGTGTGGAAATTATCTAAAGTGGTAGTTTATTTATCGAATTTATTTTAAATATATTGATTTTCTTCTGGTTTGACTTGGTGGGGTTTTCAGACCATCAAACAAATGTTGGCCAAAAAGTACGAGGAGGAACGGGAACGAGTGAAAATGGAAGTACAGCAAGCTGTGGCAGTGAGTATAACCGCTGACATGTGGACATCTGTGAACATGGAGGCTTGCTTAGCTCTAACCTGTCACTACATTAATGAAGATTTGCAGCTGTGTACATCTGTGTTAGGTGTGCAATACTTTCCACAAAGTCACACTGCTGACAATTTGGCCCAAGTAAAAAGGGCCATGATGGAGGACTGGGCCATAACAAATAAAGTAAAGTGTCTTGTGACCGACGCAGCACCAAACATGATTGCATGCGCTAGACAGCTCCAAATTCGGCACTCAATTTGCATTGCACATAGTCTCAATTTATTAGTTAGAAAATCATGTGATCAGATCCCCACTCTTACATCCATCAGACACAAAGCCAGGCACATTGTCACATACTTCAGATCAAGCACTACAGCCAAGGAGAAGCTTGCTCAAGTGCAGCAACAGATGGGGCGACCAACCCTGAAACTTATCAATGAGGTGCCAACACGCTGGAACAGCACATATGAAATCCTGTCAAGGCTGAATGACGAGAAGGAAGCAGTGTGGGTATCTCTGGCCTCTCTAAAAACAGATTTGACTCCACTTACAGCTGGTGAGTTTACCATCATAGGAGAAACACTTCTTGTGCTTGCTCCTTTCCATCAAGCTACAGTGGAGTTGTCTGCAGAGAGGAGAGTGTCAGGATCAAAGGTCATCCCAATGATGAAAATGCTCTATATGGCACTTGAGCGTAATGCTTCAACCTTGCACACTGACACAGCACGACACCTACATGAACACCTGAAGCTTCGAGTTACAGACACTGCTTCCAATCTGGAGTCATTAGGTGTGTTGACCCTGGCGACACTTCTAGACCCCAGATTTAAATCACTCGGGTTCCACAGTTCCTCCAAGTGCAATGAGGCCCTCAGCAGACTGCGGACAGAATGTGCCTCAATAGTTGGAGGCTCAAATGAGCCCCAGCTGGGAACATCTTCACAACAACTGTCTGCCCCCACTTCAGGCATGATATTGAGCATTATTTCTTTGTTGTTTGTAAATCATGTACTAAAATTTTTTTTTTTTAGATAACCTTTGGGAACATTTTGATCTCGAAGTGGGGAGGCGGACCAAAAGTGCCACAGCTGATGCCATCCATGAGGTCAATAGATTCATGGCAGAGGGCAATATTGCCAGGTCCCAGGATCCACTTATGTATTGGAAAAACCAAAAGAGGGTTTATCCAAACCTCTTCCGCCTGGCCTTAAAATTTTTGTGCACTCCAGCTTCATCTGTGCCGTGTGAGCGGGTGTTTTCCACAGCTGGAGAACTAATATCCAAAAAGCGGAACAGACTGAATTTCAAAACGTTGCAACACCTTATTTTTTTGAATAAAAATTTGTAAAAAAATGAAAAAAAAACAGTGAACAAGCATCTTCATTCACAACATGTTTAATTAGAGGTTATTACATTATTATACAGGTTCTCATTATTTATTGACTGTATCTAAAATATCAAAGATGTTTTAATAATATTACAATGCACCATACAATGAATTACATCATATTAGTGTATATAATAGGTCATCAAATCAGTGTCAGCTAACTCTGTCAACTAGGTTGCCTGTAGTGATTTTTAATGTCCAGCAGGTGTCAGTATTCAGTGACACAGTATCGACACAGTATCAATACAGTTTGGTAATGTGTCAAAACGTTTCATGACGCCTCATCAACCCATCACTAGTGTTCGCAGTCCAAGAGAGGTGGCCAGCAACATAATGCTGTCCACGCGCTCCATTACCTCCCCCTGTATCTAAAGAGGAGTGTGTCCAGTCCTCCTGGACCTCTTGTAGTCTATTATTACCTCCTTACTCTTACTGTTGTTCAGGATCAGGTTGTTCTACAGTGTTAGATTGACCTTATCCCTGTAGTGGGACTCATCATTGTTGGAGAGACCAACTACAGTGGCGTCGTCCACAAACCTCAGCCCTACTACGTCTAAACAACTGTTTAGACTGTTTAAATAACTGTTTAGACGCAGTAGAGCTTTCTCAAGTTATCTTGAATTTTAGCTTCATCTAAACCTTCAACTTGTATGTTAGACCCAATCCCAACCAAGTTATTTAAGGAAGTGTTCCCTTTGATTAATGCCCACATTTTAGACATGATTAATCTATCCTTAGTAAATGAATATGTACCACATGCTTTTAAAGTAGCTGTTATTAAACCTTTACTTAAGAAACCATCTCTTGATCAAGATTGTCAGGGGTTAGTTTTGACTTAGCTTTTGTTTACTATTAGCTTTCAGTTTTTTCTCCTTGTTAGGGTTTTGTATTGATTTGACTTTATTTTCTGTTAGTTTTTAGCTTCTCCTTCCCCTCACTTAGCTTTCCCTTCACCCCCTCTGCAGTCAGTCACACATGTTGGTCATTAATCAGTCAGACTCATTTCAGCTGCCAGCCTCCCTACTTAAGCATCCCTCTGTTGTCACTCCTCTGCCGGTTCATCATCAGACTTCAGTACTCCACTTGTCTGCCAGTTTTTGCTCCTGCCAGCCCAAGGGTGGCCAACTCTGGTCCTCGAGAGCCGGTGTCCTGCAACCTTTAGATATGTCCCTGGTCTGACACGCCTGAGTCAAATAATCAGTTAATTAGCAGGACTCTGAAGAACCTGACTGCATACTGAGGAGCTAATTGTGCTATTTGATTCAGGTGTGTGGGGCCAGGGAAACCTCTAAAAGTTTCAGGACACCGGCTCTCGAGGACCGGAGTTGGCCACCCCTGTGCTAGCCGTTTGTTTCCTGTCCTGGTTTTTCCTTGTTGTCTCTGCCTGCTGCTGGATCTAACCTGTCTCCCCTCTGAACCTCAGGAAAGACATGTAATTTAAATCCCATATTAAACTAGTTTCCTTTTTTCACCTCCGTAATATTGCCAAAATTAGAAATATTTTGTCCAGGAGTGACACTAAAAAACTAGTCTATGCATTTGTTACTTCAAGGCTGGACTATTATAATTCTTTACTATGAGGAAGTCCACAAAATGCAGCCTTCAGCTGATCCAAAATGCTGCAGCAAGAGTTCTGTTGAAAATCAACGAGAGGGATAATTTTACTCCTATTATAGCCTCTCTTCGTTGACTTCCTGTTAAATCAAGAACATAATTTAAAATTCTCACGTATAAAGCCCCTAATAATCAAGGTCCATAATATATCTGAGATTTGATTACCCCATATGTTCCTAACAGAGAATTTCACTTTCAGACTGCAGGTCTACCGGTGGGTCTTTAGTCTCTAAAAGTACAATGGGAGGCTGATCCCTTAGCTACCAGACTCCTCTCCTGTGGAACCAACTCCCAGTTTTGGTCTGTAAAGCAGACACCCTGTCTACTTTTAAGACTACTGGTAAAACTTTCCTTTTTTAACAAAGCTTATAGTTAGATAGGGGATTTTCTGTCCGGATGGCTTGGTTATGTTCTGCTAATCTGGCTTTAAATTAGCATTTTGTTCTGCCTACATGAAAACAACCGCATGGACATTCAAGTCTATATACAACATAGGTGTCATGGTTTAGTTTTTAGTCTGGCTTTTCCTGTTAGTTTTCAGTTTCTCCTCCTCCTCTCACTCAGCTCACCATCCACTTCCCCAGCTATCAGTCACACCTGTTGGTCACTAATTAGTCAGAACTCACTCCACCTGCCAGCCTCCCTACAAAAGCCTCCCTCAGTCTTCTCTTCCCTGCCCACACATACCTGCCTTGTAGGGAGAACATAATTGGGATCCAGCTTAGACACAAATGTCCTGAATCCAACGTCATCCACAATAGTGAAAGGCTTGGTATCCTTCACTATCATGGAGACTAGAGCTTCATCCAGCTCTGCTTTTCTGGTGGCTGGTTAAAAGGGAATAAATACAGTGTCTGTTACCTGTCTTTATTTGCACAACAAGCAAACATCAGCATGCAAAAATTGTGAAAGTGTGTTTTTAATATAGTAATGAAATACCTTGGCTGGGTGAAGCTCCAGTTTCATCCCTATTCTCATGCAAGGTACGGTAGTGCCTTAGCATGGATGAGGTGTTATTATTGTACCCCAACTCCTTGGAGCACAATAAACACCTCACCTTTACAGAAAATAAGAAACAGTGAAAAATACAGTTCCTCATAAGCAAACCTAATGCATCTGCAAATGTTCAGTTCACCTTACCTTGTTAGGGCTTATCAAATCGAAATGTTCCCACATAGGGGACATCCTCCTCTTTCTCGCCGGCTCCATCCTACTCCTATCCTGTCCTCGCACTCCTAAATCTCCTATCTATCTATCTCTCTCCTAAACTCTCCAAACACCAAACTAACTGTCTCAAACTAAATAACCACTATCCAAACTCTGCTATCCAAACTATCAAAACTCTATCCACTCTCTCAACTGACCGCAACTCGCCTACAACAATCCGCATTTTGAATGGAGCCTGTGGGGTTTCTAAAGCTGTCAAACCCCGCGCCAAAATCTGAGCCACTTCCCGAAGCAGTCACGTGGTACAGCCGGGCAGCGAGGCTTCGGACGTCATCGTTTTCGGCTCCTCCCCTAAATGAAGCAAGCTTCGATACGCGCTTTACGGAAACGCCCCCTCCATTACTCGACACACGCCTCGAAGCCTCGGCACATCACGTAACATCACTACTGGATTTACCTGCCACCTCTCTGCTTCAAGTAAGGGCTGTTTAACTGCTGGATTTACCTGCCACCTCTCTGCTTCTAGTGAGGCCTCCGTCTGCTGCTGGATTATCCTGCCTCCTCTGTTCCTTAAGTAGGCCTCTGACTGCTGGATTATCCTGCCTACTCAGAGCTTCAAGTGAGGCCTCTGCCAGCTGCTGGGTTTCCTGCCTCCTCTGTGCTCCAGCGGTCCTGTTATCAAGAACTTTCTCCGGTCTGTCAGCTTCTGCTCACAGCTACACCCCGGTTCCAGTCCAGTCCTGCCTCTCTGGTTTCATCATCCATTACTCATCTTCCTGTCAATAAACTCTCAGTAAGAAGTCCCGTGTGTGAGGTGTCCATTCTGGGTTAATCATAGAAAAATCTTGACAATAGGCAGTGTTGCAATTTATAAAAGACTTGGTATTAAACTTTTGTGATGTCCATAAAGAGGTTGGTATATTTTATGTCCTCACAGTGGACACAGTTACCACATTTGTAACAGCCAGGGTTGGTGTCAAGCCTGGCTGTCCATAGAGGAGGAAGGTAGCTGTTCCCAAGTGTTTTGCTGAGAGTGGAGGCTTTTCTAAAGCTAATGGTAGCGGACTCTGGAAGGGCATCTCTGAGCTGATGATGGTCACTTCTTAATATGTCCCAATTCCAGTTTATGATTTGTTTGATTCTGCTTACTTCAGTGCTATATTGTGTTACAAAGTACACTTGGTTAGGGTTTTCTGTTTTTCGCATTTATTTAACCAACAGCTGTTCTCTAGTGAGGGTGTTTGCTTTCTTGTAGGCCATGATTACAGTTTTCTCTTTGTAGCCTCTGTTTAGAAATCTATGGCTCATATATAGAGCATGTTCTTCAAAACTTGTTTCGGTGTCACAGATTCTACAGTGTCTGAAACTGACTTTAAATAAAGGCTCTTTTAGAAGAATCATCACTTTTTGAGTGCCTCAGTTTACTGTTCCTTACCAGTTGAAACTGATCATTGCACTGAAGAGCATCAAAAGGACACCACCACACAAAGGTTTCTTTTTATATCCAAGTAGCACTCCTGTTTGCTTTGACCTTCTTGTCTGTATTTGATTATTGTGACCTTTTGTATATGTGTGCTTCCGCCCAGTGTCTTCACAAGATTGACACAGTTCATCATTCTGCCCAAAGATTTATAACAAATTGGCACAATTTGACCCATCATTGCGAGTTATATTCTCGGGTTGGATGAGCTTCTTTGACTACCCGCAGGCTCAATCATTGGTGCATTCTTATATATAAGAGCTAGGCCCTCTTCAATTCTATATGTGTGAAATGATAATACATAAGAGCACCAACCAATACGCTTTGCATTTGAACGACTGGTACTTGCTCTCTGTCCCGAATGTTCGCAATGAACATGGAAAAAAGGCTTTGGCCTACCTAGCTCCTACAACATGGAACATGCAAAATGTCTAACAACTTAACAGATTGATCTCCCTGAATGATTTTAAAGCTAGTTTGGTGGTCTTAGAGATGACTTCTTTAAATAGTGTTTTTAATTCTGTCTGATATAACATTTCACAGTTTTAATTTTTTAAAATAGTCTTTATATAAGATGTTTTACATGGAATGTAAAACATCTTATATAAAGATAATGTAAACATCTTTTAACTGTTTTTTTGTCGTTAATTTTATTTGTTTTTATTTCTTCCAGGTCTCCCTTTATAAAGAGATTATTAATCCTGATGCTGACTTTCCTGGTTAAAAAATGGTTTAATAAAAATATATAAAAAAATTAAAAACTTACATCATCCCATCATTAATATTTGTTGAATATAGCCAACGAATGCTTTAGTCGGTTTAGGTTAAACACAACAATAGTTTATAGAAATAAAGTTTAATAAAGGTAAATACAGTTATGGTCCAGTTATGTCACTTATTTTGCCATGCCCTTTTTGTGCTGACTGCACCAAGACACATAATCAATGCGCAGACATCCACTTTTTTAAGTTGAATTATTGTTGTGTGAAAATACAACTTTAATTTTCCATCAAATACTAGTCACACACTGACTTATTCACTCTCCTTTTTCAGCAGCAACAGCATTGTTTGTTTTTGTTAATTATGTCTTGATATTTTCCATCTCAATAAATATTTCTAATTTATAGTTTTACTGCTATAGGCTTAGGCTACTGGAGGACATCAGGATCTAATTTTCTCACTCTATAGAGTTCTACTGTTCTTCAATTATGCATTACGTGTTGTCATTTCTGCTTTAACTTTCTGTTCTCTCTCTTTTATCTTCATAGCAGGTACACCTGGTCTGGCGTTCTTTTAAATGTGACATCATCCAAAGAAGACGGCTCACCCGCTATTATATCTAATGTAGAAGAGATTACTGGATCAATGTGTGCTTCTGTGCTTGTTTGTCTCTCTTGTTGTGTCTCTGCTCTGTCTTCTGTAACCCCCAGTCGGTCGAGGCAGATGACCGTTCATACGGAGCCCGGTTCTGCTGGAGGTTTTCCTTCCTGTTAATGGGGAGTTTTTCTTTCCGCTGTCGCTTCATGCTTGCTCAGTATGAGGGATTGCTGCAAAGCCATGGACAATGCAGACGACTCTCCCTGTGGCTCTATGCTTCTCGAGGAGTGAGTGCTGCTTGTCGGGACTTTGATGCAATCAACTGGTTTCCTTATATAGGACAATTTTTGACCAATCTGTATAATCTGACCCAATCTGTATAATATGATTGAAGTTAACTTTGTAAAGTGCCTTGAGATGACATGTTTCATGAATTGGCGCTATATAAATAAAATTGAATTGAATTGAATTGAATTCCATTGATGCGCACGGCGAGGGTTCTTATTTCCTGCTGTTGCCATAGTGAATTGCGTTTATCCATTGATGAGGGCTTCTTTCATGCTCACGCTGACCTCAGGGTTGATTGGCTGCTGAATTACCTGATTGATATCACCTATTCTGAAACCAAAAAGCTGAGTATGACAGAGTGAGGTAGAACTACTCAGAGTATCTGCTCTATACTCAGGGTAGGTTGGCCATTCTTTCTGAAATGGGGCCTTGGAAAATTAATGGAAAAATTTAATAATAATCAGTGTTATCTCCCAACAAATCAAATAACACAAGATTAATGACAGTAAATACATAACACAAGATCATTGTTTTAGCATTTATCTGCAATTTAATGTTCAACTAATTAAGTAAATTCCTATTCGCACATTATTTTAACTATTTTAGATTAGTTAACCTAAACCTATATGCTAACAAGGTTGAATTGGTCTACTACAGTGGTTCTCAAATATTTTCTGTTGCACCCCCTTCAAGACTGAAAAAAATTCAGGCCCCCACACCAAAACAAAATGGGTCAGAACCGTAACTTTTATTGTTTTCTCTCTTAATGCATTGAAACCATTGCTCTGAAGATTACCCAGAAGAACTTTTACATTTTACAACAGTTAAATACAATACATTCTATAACATAAGATTTCTAACAACTAGAACTTTTCAACATCAGCACGTTTTATAAGCTATATGATATTAACAACAGTCTAAAAGATGTTTAGCCTGACACATCCCAGCAGTCAAAACAAATGAAACTAAACACATCATATTCTCTCTCTGGAAAGACGGCACGTTACTTTTAGGTATGCATGAACCTTATCAATAAAATACACAGGAAATAGATTACCTCAAAATATCCTAAAAATAATATGAAGCCATTCATATCAAAGACAAATTTATGATACATTAAGGGAGTGGGGTTACTGGGGGGTTAGTATAGTAGCTCGGTTTTGCTGTCATGGCAAGAGCGGATTCAGTCAACTTCATCTCATTTTTAACCACCTGGGCATCTACACATGGAAGTAGAGATGTTTTACTTTTGTTAAGAAGCGAAAGAGGAGTGTTAACACTTTATTGTTCAGTCAATGGGTTGAAACAGAGAAAAACACAACAGTTATCCCATGATTGTTTCAAAATGCCAAGATTGCCCAATATGAGGAGATTCACTTCTGTTTAATCTCCATTCACAACACTAACGCTCAATATTGCACCTCTTAAACAAGTAAACGGCTCTGTGGTCTAGATTTCTGCTTAGATTGTCACTCATCTCCAGGTATTCTGTCTGCTGTCACCAAAACTGCCCCCTCTTGAGTCTATTCCAGCTGTCTGCTTTATTCTTGTAAAATATATTTTGTTTCTAGATAGACCCACATGAATGGATCAAATTAAATAGACCCCAAATGTCCAAATAATCACCTAATAAAGTAATAAAGTAGTTTTAAGTTCTTACCTGTATTATTACTCTTCTTTTAACAATGGAGAACTGCTTATTTCAATTTTATTAAAGAGTGCCACACATGCAGAGTTCCTCAAGGCCCCAGTCTTGGCCTCTTTCTTTTCTCTCTTCACCCCATCTCTTTGGCATCAGTTATAAGAAACCAGTGTTTAGCCTTCTTTTTTAGGTAGAAGACAGTCAAACTTTTATGAAACTAAAAAGGAAAATAATTGCTCTAAAAATAAACTTCTCAAAGGCATTTCAGAACTCATTGATGTCAACAAGGTTTATGTTTTTTGGGTGCCTTGATGTAACATCAGTCTAGATCTAACATCAGTGTTGACCTTAAAGTCGGTATCTGACACATAGTGTAAGACTTGTGAATAATATTAACTTTGATGCTGAGTTAAAATCTATGGTTTAGTCCACCTTTCCCAAGCTGACTAAAGATGTTAATCTATGCTTTAATTGCAATTTGCTTAGATTACTGCACTGCACTTTACTCTGGACTTAATAAAACTCTAGTGGCTTGGCTGCAGCTGGTCCAAAATGCTGCTGCTCTTCTTGTAACTGATACCAGAAAATGAGAGCACATTTCTCTAGTTTTAGCAGCAGTTCATTGGCTACTGGTTCACATTCGGATTGATTTTAAAATTATTTTATTTGCTTTTAAATATCTTCATGGCCTTGCTTTCTGTATGTGTCAGACCTGCTTCATCTGCACACTCCCTCTCGTTTGCTCAGGTCTGCAGACACGTTTTTATTAGTCATCCAAAAAACGAAGAGAGCAAAGAGGTAATCGCACTTTCACTGTTGTTGCACAAAACTCTGGATTCAAGTAGCTTTACATATCAGGCAGGCCATTTCACTTTCTGCGTATAATGTTCTGTTAAAACAGATCTTTTTTGGCCTTTTACCTAGTTTGAGACGTTAGCTTTTGATGTTTTTATTGCCACAGTCCCGACCAATCACATGGACCTCAGGCCAGGTGGCCCGCTCCTCCTCCAGGCCCCAGACTACGGGTGGTAAACAGACAATAGAGTTGTGACAAAGACCCCGAGCCTGCCTCCGCCTGCTCAAATGTCATGATGTTGCATGTTGTTCTCAAATGTGTTTAAAACTGGGAGTGCCAAAGGGGGTGTTCGGCACCATCCCCCAAAGTCCTACATGTGTGCCAGCGTGATGGAGCAGGCAGAGGGAGGCATCTGAGGATGGGGAGGAAAGGACTGGGGAGCATCATTTCTCCATTGTGAGATCAATAAAGACTATCTTATCTGAAGCCGGGTGTACACTGTACGAGTTTTTCCCCTTTTCGGGCCGATTCTTCAGCCGTGCGAGCATTTTTTGAATCGGGCCGAATTTCAGCTTGATCGTAGAGGGGGGGTAGGAGGGGGGACTGGCTTCTCACGACTACCTCCCGATCAGGAATCGGACGATCGGTGAAAATCAAACATGTTTGAAATTCAGTCGGCTGTCGTGAGGTTTTCGTGAGTGCATCCTGCTGTTCAAGCAGAGCTACGAGGGGGCGCCCTCCCCTCCTCTCCGTCCCCGCCAGCGGAGGGAGGGAAGCGGGCGCCCCTGAAGCGACCTCCGCCCGGTGTTGGGGAGGGCGAGCCGTCCGGCCCGCGCAACGCACTGGCCGCCTGTTTCGGCACTCCTCCGCTCGCTGGGGGGGGGGGGGGGGGCGGGCCGGGCGACCTGCTGTGCCGCGCTGCCGCCGATGCGTCTCGTCTCTCCTCTCTCTCCCCTCCGTTCCCCCGACGCCCGGTGCCTCCTGCGGGCCTCGCCAGAGCTGGGCTCGAACCCCTGCTCTGGGTCCCTGTCACCTACCATCGCTCGCCTGCCTCTGCCACCACAGCGAGCGGTCCCAGAGGGGACACGACGTACAGTGTGAGCAGTCCGGTCTCGTCCGAGCGTCGCGCCGCACAGATCGTGAGCGGTGAACTTTTTAAACCCCGCGGTTCCGTCGCACAGTTTGAGATGTATATAAGTACCACGACTGAAAAACTCGTACAGTGTACGCCCGGCTTTATCTTATCATGCTCACCCAGGAAGCCAGCTCCCCCGGTGACTCCAACAGGCACCCCCGTTCCCCGAAAATCTACCCGGAGGGGGAGGCTCCGCCAGCCGCACCACCATAGAACATCCTAAAGATTAGAGGATCAGTTTGTACATCGATATCAACTCCAGAACCAAAGCTGTATACAACTGGAACTTATCTTGACAAAATGTCCCAATTCAGCCAAATAAACTACAAAAGCTTTGAGGAGATCATTCAGCAGCTAAGTTCCTCCTCCTGCTGCCTTGATGTTCTACCCACAGTTTTCTTTAAGAAAGTTTTTCCTGTCATAGCGTCTGACTTAAATAAAAAAACACGTCCCTTCTGTCAGGTGTTTTCCCCCATTCCCTAAAAACACCAATTATCAAACTACTGCTGAAAAAGAACAATTTAGACAAACTACTACTCCAGAACTATAGGCCCATCTCAAACCTCCCCTTTATCAGTAAGATTATTGAAAAAGATGGGTTTCAACAACTAAACACCTTCTTAACAATGACCAGCCACTTTGATGTTTTCCATACAGGTTTCAGTGCTCACCACAGTACAGAGACCGCCCTTATCAAGGTGTTTAATGACATCCATATAAATACAGACTGTGGAAGAACCACCGTGCTGGTACTATTGGACCTCAATGCAGCATTCAATACTGTCGATCACTCCATTCTGTTAGAACGCCTGGAAAACTGGGTCGGCCTTACTGGTACAGCTCTCCACTGGTTTAAATTCTACTTAAAGGACAGGGACTTTTTTGTGTCAGTAGGTAACTTTACATCCCAGACAACAAAAATTACATGTGGGGTTCCCCAAGGGTCCATCCTGGGACCCCTCCTCTTCAATATCTACATGCTCCCTCTAGCTCAGATCATAAAAAACAACAACATCAGCTACCGTAACTATGCAGACAACACACAGCTCTAAATCACCATGTCACCAGGTGACTATGAACCAGTTCAAGCACTGAGTAAATGCCTAGAAGAAATCAATGCATGGATGTGCCAAAATTTTCTTCAACTGAATAAAAACAAAACTGAAGTAATAATCTTTGGACCAATAGAGGAGAGATCAGAAGTTAGCACACAGCTTCAGCTGCTTCAGCTAGGAACCACTGATCAAGCCCGAAATCTGGGAGTAGTGATGGACTCAGACCTAAACCTCAATAAGCATCTAAAGACAATTACAAGGTCGGCTTTCTATCACCTGAAGAACATTTCCAGGATTAAAGGACTAATGTCTCAGTATGATCTGGAAAAACTAATCCATGCGTTTATTTTTAGTCGAATTGATTACTGCAACGGTGTTTTCACAGGTCTGCCTAAAAAGTGGATCAGACAGCTGCAGCTGATTCAGAACGCTGCTGCCCGCGTCCTCACTAAGACTAAGAAAGTAGAGCACAACACCCCAGTTCTAAAGTCCTTACACTGCCTCCCTGTATCTCAGAGAATAGACTTTAAAACACTTCTGTTAGTCTATAAATCCCTGAATGGCTTAGCACCTAAATACATCACAGACTTGTTATCAGTGCATCAACCCTCCAGACCACTCAGGTCTTCTGGCTCCAGCCTTCTCTGCATACCTAGAACCAGAACCAAACACGGAGAAGCAGCATTTAGTTCCTATGCTCCACTTACCTGGAACAAACTTCCAGAAAACTGTAAAAGTGCGGAAAGCCTGAGTTCCTTTAAATCAAGATTAAAAACACATTTGTTTAGGATTGCCTTCAACTGTTCTAGTTAAACTGTTTTACTGAAACATCATTAGTTCAACTTTGTAGTCCAACTGATTTTAATGTTTGCTTTTAGTTTCTATTTTTTTCACGTTCTATTTGTCAGGGTTCTCTGTTTTCCGTGCTGTAACTCTGCTTCACAGGTGGCTGCAGTTGACGGGTGGGTGTGGCCCACACCTGCGACTCATCAAAGAACCTTCGTCTCGGGCTTTAAAAGGAGTACACAGACAGCTGGAAGTGTTACCCCGTCATGGTATGCCTAGGCCACTGATCTGTCTCCCGTGCTTCGTACCTGTGAGTTTTTGGAAACCCTGTTTTTGGACTAATCCTGTCTCCTGTTATTCTCCAGTTTGTTGTGTTTGGATTTACTCACCTGTGTTGGCGTCGTGCTCAGTGAACCAGTCATCCGAATCCCCACCGCCCAGATTTTGCTCTGGCGTCTCCACTCATACTCACTTGGTGGTACCAAGCCGGGCGTGAGAACCCCCTTCCTGGATTCACCTGGTTTATCAGCTACACTCCGGTTCTTCCAGCTGCTCCTCCTGCCTGCCGTCACAGTGGTGCTGTCCGGGCCCCTCGCCTGCATTCCATCTGCCAGCCCTCCTGTCACTCAGCCACCAGTTACCATCAGCGAGTTACAGTCACAGAGTCCCTTTTTCACTCATCCTCCCCGGACAGGTTACCGTTTGGTAAGCGGCGCAGCTTCTGGAACATTTCCCCCTGGTTTGATCCCTAGTAAACATATCCTCTTTCTTCCTGCAGTCGTTCCAGCTCTGACGTTCAGACCTTGCCTGTCGCACACAGCGTGTGCTTCCCCTTTGTTGAGCCTTAAAATGTGACAATCTCGGCACTGGCTCTGATCTTTTCCTCTGTTCAGCACACCTGCTCATTCTCCACCCTGCCCGCAATTAGTCCTCATCTGTTCCACCTGTTTTCACCTCCTTATAATCCCCGTGCAGATCAGAAGCCAGTGCCAGATTGTCTCAAGCCACCCGTACGATCATTCCAGCGTTCCTTATTCTGCCTGTCTGTGTCTGACCTGATTCTGCCCTCCGTTACAGAGCCTGCCTGTGGTCGCTCTACGACTTCTGCCCCGGGAACCCCGGCCCGAAGTTGTATCCCAAGCTTCGGAGTTCCCACTACCAGGTTAGTGATCCAGCCTCCCTCATTCTTGCCCGACACCACCAGCTGATCACTAACCTGTTGTCTTTGCTGCAGGGAGGTTTCCGGTCTCTGAGCGAGCTCCGAGTGCCTGCGGCGGCGCATCTTTAATAAACTTGTTTAAAACGTCACTGACCTGTCTTTTTTTGTGTGTGTGTGTCCTGTCTGGCAATGTGGCAATAAGAATTGTCTTAATTCTTAAACCCTCCAGACCACTCAGGTCGTCTGGTTCAAGCCTACTCCGCATTCCTAGAACCAGAACCAAACACGGAGAAGCAGCATTTAGTTCCTATGCTCCACTTATCTTGAACAAACGTCCAGGAAACTGTAAAAGTGCGGAAAGCCTGAGTTCCTTTAAATCAAGATGATGTTTCAGTAAAACAGTTTAACTAGAACAGTCGAAGGCAATCCTAAACAAATGTGTTTTTAAACTGTTTTACTGAAACATCATTAGTTCAACTTTGTAGTCCAACTGTTTTTAATGTTTGCTTTTAGTTTCTATTTTGTTTCTACATTTTATTCCTACTTGCTTTTATTCTGTTTTTTCCCCCTATATTTTAATCATGTAAAGCACTTTGCATTGTCTCTGTACTGAAATGGGCTATACAAAAAAATATGCCTTGCCTTGCCTTGCCTTAATGCCAAAAGTAGCCCAACAGATTTTACTTTCATAAGTGGAGCCTTACTGCTTTCGCCAAAGAGCTGTGTTTGATGTATATATGCAAGAAGCTTTATTAGAATTTCTGCTGGGACTATTTCATGTTAAATGGACACAGAAATAGGAAGATAGAAGAGGAAAAAAAGGAGAGAAATAGATGAGCCAAAATGCCAAAATGGAGAAAAGGTGAAAGAGAGAGGAGAGAAAAGGGAGAGAGTACTATAACATCCTCTGAGTCTGCTTCTTCACCTGCGAAGAGAGATATAAAAAGCAAAACCAACCGATAAAGTATTACAGGTACAAACAACCTGTAATACTTGATACCATCACAAAAGAATATACAGTATTATTTAATACAAATATATAAAGTGACCGCTAAAGATATTAGGGGTTTTCTATATAGAAGTGAATCTGTAAGTACCTGAATCCAAGCACCTGTAAGTGTTTGTGAGAGTGCACTTGTGAATATAAGCTTTATCCATAAGAAAAATGCTCAATAATGGTTGTGAGTAGCCAAAGACCTGCCTCAAATGTCGTGTTGTTGCATATTGTTCTCAAGTGCAACAACACGACATTTGTCCCTCCCAGATCTAAATCTGGGAGGGACAAAATGGAGGGTGCCCAGCACAGTCCACCCCCCCCCCCCCCCCCTCCAGAAGGTAGCAGGTGCCAGCACCCCCCCCATGCACCCTACCCAGACCCCCCAATGTCTAAATGTGAGTGGGGGCAGAGGAAGCCACTAGGGGTTTGGCCTACACAATAAGCCCCCCCCCCCCAGATGTGTTATCTCCCAACCCCCAAGTAATGCCCTACATATATGTGTGCTGTGAGAAATGAAAGTGTCTAAGATTTATAACAATATTGGGGTCTTCACCAGACAGTGGGTCTAGGAAATCCTCCCCTCTCCCCAGCAACACCCCCACCCCCAAAGGTCCTACATGTGTGGCAGCGTGATGGAGCAGGCAGAGGGAGGTGTCCGGGTTTTGGGAGGGAAGGACTGGGAAGCATATTGCTGTCCCAGGAAGTCAGTTTCCCCGCTGTCTCCAATAGGCACCCCCGATGCCCAAAAAACCCACCCGGAGAGGGAGGCGCCACCAGCCGCACCACCATAGCCCACGCGGCCAGAGATGGGTGGCAGGGTCCAAGAGCCAACCGCAAACCAAGACCAACACCACCACCCCCCCCCCCCCCCCCCCCCCATATCACCATATCACCCACCCACCCTCCAGACCATCCGGGGTAAAAAAAAGAAAGAAAAAAAAACATGCAGACCGAACTATGCAGACCCCTGTTCCCCGGATAGAACCAGCACCGAGAGCCACCAAGAACCAGGACCAAGACTCCACAGAACCCCGCCAGGACACCTGCCCAAGGACAACACACCCTGGGAACCCAGATCCCCGGACCCACCCCAGACCCAACTAGCGGCAGCACAGCTACCAGGCCAATAACGCACAGAACCCCCCAAGAGCATCACAAGTGGCCACTGGAGGCCGCCCTGAGGCTTCCCTGAGGCCCTCCTAGCCCCACTCCACAAGCTCCACAATTCCAATTGTAGCAAGCAGGAAAAAGAATGGCAAAGTTGTCAAAGTTAAATAATGTAAACAGAGATCGTTAACCACAAATTAAATATATATTTTTTACATTCACAATAACGTTCTTTATTTAAATATCATATGCAAAACACTCTTTTTGCATCAAATAAGGAATCAGATTTATCATTTCAACATTTAGTTTGAAACATAATGTTCTTTAAATAGATTTGCATCCTGCTTGAAAAGACAATGATCGCACATGCTCTCCTCAGGCTCCAAGGAACATCGGAGAGAAATTAGACGAAGTAACTGCGGATGTAGTAGGCTTTGACTTTCACGGACTCAAGGAAGCGGTCTGAAACACAAAGGACATGTACAGGAGCCGTGGCTGTGGAATTACGGGGTTAGAGTTAAAATTGCTCAAGCAGCATCATAGTCTAGGACAAGCCTTAAGTCTCGTCTATGAAACCAGCCCTAAATGTTCTTAGCAAAAATTTAAATAATTTATAAAAGTTATTTAGGAAACAAAAAGCAGCACTCACTTCATTTAGATGCACTAAAATTTCAGTTAATATTTAACTAACTTAAATATTTAAACATTTTCCATTGCAGAAGGGCATAAAGGAAAAGGCTCCAACTAATGTCGAAGAAATAACCAGATTGTGGTTTATAGATGGAAAGCAGGCACCTTGAAATGAGCATGATTTCCATTTCATCCCAGGAGACCTTCAAAGCACCTTGGAACATGATCATCTATTCAACAGTGATATGGCAGTATCCAAACTAGAATCAGATGCTGATGGAAAAATCTGTGTTGAGGTTTGGGGGTTTATCAAAAGACAGAGCTCTCAAGGACATATATAGCCTACATATAATAATTTAATCTATCCAACTACGGAAAGAATAGTAAAACAGACATGGCAAATTTGTGTGTAAAGTATTAAAACAATTACCGGTAAATTTTAATCTTGAACTTAGAGTGTATTTACACCAGGAAATTCCATTTATCCACTTGTTTGGTCTGAACCAAAAGTAGATTTGTATTTTTTTTGAGTGGTGTTTTTGTTTTGTTTTGCTTTCACATTGTAAATTTTGCAAGGGAAGTGAGTACTTCCATTGGACAAAAATAACAAGGATGGAATATAACATAGACATGTGCCCATATTCACAAAGAATCCTAACAGGCCTCTAAGCTACATAACACTAATGTGTTTTGGGTTAGGCATTAAGGTTATGACAAACTTTTTCCCATGAGGGATTTGGGCACTGATGGGACTCTAACATTTGAGTTTCTGATCTACTCAATAAACTGAAATATGTGTAAAAAGTCCGTTTAAACAAGCTTCCTGATCTTCCATTAGTTGAAAATGCTAATAGCTTGTTACAAGTCATAGATGTTTAAACATGGTGTTTGTTTATGTTTGCTCTGCTCTGCCTGATAATTAGGTAAAGGTAAGATTAATGTTGATTACTGGTACTTTGTGGAACTTAAAAGGATGCTATTGAGCTAATTGCTTTGACATCAGCTATGCACCAGATATGCTCCGATAACTTCCGTTCGTCTGTCTTTTAAAGGTCTTCCTCCACCATCTACTGATTCCATTCTATTATTGTTGGAAAAATAATTACATGAAACAAAAATCAAATATCCCGAAGGTTATTGATTTTAATTTGGCATATCATTCTTTAAAATATTGTTTTCTCACATACTGTTTATTTTAACACTTTGAGTTTATTGTGAATGATGATTCCCTGCCAGAATGTCTTATCTTGTCCCACCACTTCCATGTGTCTCTTCCTGTTTCTCCTTTGGACCTGCCCCTTGGTGTTTAAAGTGCCGTAAAACCAAAAATGTGTATGAAAATAAATTGGTGATTTGTTTTAGAAACTTTAAAGCCTCTTTTTTCAAAGGATTTAGAAAAAAAGACAGTTTTTGATCTCAATTTAAAGTTGGACAAAAAAGGTGCATAGCCTCGGCCTTAGCAGCCAATACCAGTACCGGTGTGGGCGGGTTTAAGGGATTAAGGTTCAAGGGTTCTTATACCAACACACTTGCTGGAATGGATGTGTTGTGCAGTTTTCTTTACAACTTCCCTATATGTCATTAAGCTGGTTTAAAAACAGGTTTCATTGCCTTTCATGAAAAATGGTATTAATTTTACCCATGGTATTCAAATTACAGACTGATGCCATAATGTTTTCCTCTTAATTTTCAGGGATTTATGTTTCACAAAGTCAGAAGGTCCAGCTGAATAAAATTTTCTTGTGCAATATATTTGATTTTTGTGTCCTTTCCTTGCTACATTTTCCAAGAGGACTCATTCTATGCTTTCTTTAACCCTCGTTTTTTAACTAAACTGTGATTGCAAGCAAACAATTAACTGATAACAAAAAGTACCCTGTAAGATTAGCCTGTTACAAAACTATAATGATGATAATGAAAGAGTTGGTTATGATGGATAAACATGACCAACAAATTGCCACATTGACACAGTGCCTCTATGTTCTTTTTGTGAGTATGCTCCGTCTTCTCAAACCCCTTGTTGTTTTTAATAGAGCCCTGTTATGAGGTATTGCCGCAAAGTCCACAAAAAATGCAAGCGACTGTCCACTGTTGCTACAGGCTCATGCAAGAGGAGTGAATGCTGCAAGTCAATGACTTGATGCAATCTGGTGGACTTCCTCACATGAAAAAAACTTTTAACTAATCTGTCTGTATGATTTGACAGAATTATCTTTGTGAAGTTCCTTGAGATAACATGTTGTGAATAAGCGCTACATAAATAAACTAAATTGAATTGAAGCACACCAGACAATTAACAGAAGCAAATTCCAGCATGTGTCCATTCATGCTTCTATTTAAAACAGGGAGATTTGAAAAAAAAATGGCAAGTTGGTTCAACAGGAGAGGAGCCTGATAACTAAAAATATCTGCCTCCCATTCTACTTTTAGAAACTCTAGGAACCACCAATAGACCTGCAGTCTGAAAGTGAAGGGCTTTGTTGGGAACTCGTGGAACTTATTTTAAATTCTATGCTGGATTTAACAGGGAGCCAATGAAGGGAAGCTAAAATACGAGAAATATAATATATCTTTATTTTCCAACAAATCTTGCTGCAGCATTTTGGATAAACTGAAAGATTTTGATAACATTTTGTGGCCATCCTGATAGTAAACAATTACAATAGTCCATCTTTTAAGTAACAAATGCACATACTAGTTATTCAGTGTCACTATTTTACCGGTTATTTCTAATTTAGCAATATTCCAGAGGTGGAAGAATGAATTTCTAGAAACCTATTTAATAAGGGATTTTAATGACATATCCTGGTCAAAAATAAAACCAAGGATTTTTACTTTATTACCCAAAGCCAGTTTAATGTCATCCAGATTAGATGATTAAGCAGTTTCCTGACTGAGTTCCAAAGATGACAATTTCTGTTTTGCCTGAATTTAAAATTTAGGCAAACCTGGATGATTTAAAATCATCCAGGTTTGTATGTCATCAAGACATGCCTGTTGTCCTATCCTTTGTAAACTGATGTTTCTATGGTGATGCAATTTTTAATATGTTACTTTTTAAACATTCTCTATAATGGCCAAATCAGGAGGCATTTGTCAACTCTGCACTGGAAATATTTCCATATACAGGGCTGCTCTTAGACATTGTATAAGAGTAAAGATGCAGATTCTCAGTCTTTCCATATCCATGCACTAATCCATTGTTACAGTCACATTATGCACCTTATGCTCCCTAAGCTGAAACATACTCGCATCTCTGCTGCACCTTACCTCTCTCAGCAAAATCATGGCTAGAGATGTTAGCAGTGATGATTTCCCTGGCTTGAATAGTCCCATCATCCTCCCCCGCACAGTTAACATCCCAGACACAGCAGAACTGGATAGGGGCCAGGTCCCAGCTCAGCACACTGAGCTTGACAAGGCCTGAACACTTCCAGGCCTTTAGGAGATATGTATCACTTTAACTAAGCTTGGTACAGGAGTCAGCCTTTTAAAAATAGCTCCATGTGATGCGTAATTAAAGACAGTGCAAATGGAGCTGGGTCTAAATTTAAAGGTTATTAGATTTGTTAAGGGTTTGCACAATTTTCCTCACATTAGAGAAGGACAAAGGATAATTTGAGAATCGCTACTAAGCAGGCAGAGGAAACAATCACAATGAACATGGCTCCCTTTCCCTGGCTGCTTAAGATAAGAGCAGCTAAAAAGGTCACAGTAAAACTGTGGTTTAATTTTGCTGACAGTGTTTTCTGGAATAGGCTTAACCAATTCAAATGACATCGGGCTGAATGGGAGGTAAGACATTTGCCACAGTTCACACACAAACAAAGTGAAACAGTATATAAATTGAAAGAGATTTTTAATTTTTATAAATTTTTTTAAATAAAATAACATCCATTTATTAACGACCCCTGTCAAGTTTGACCAGACGTGTATCTGGAAGATGACAAGCAGCTCAGTCTGTAGGTAAGGTCAAAGCCAGCTTTCAGCTCTGTCCTGCATAAATGGTCCACAGCAATTGCTTGTGCTGGATGGGTGTATAGTCTGTGGTCTTAAATAAATATTTAATTACACATTTAGATTCTTTGGTCACGTGCTGAATTAGTCATGTCTGATAATGGTGTGCAATGCAGAAGACAAGACGGCATGGCACCCTCCGGGCCAGTACAGCCTCCCAGGGTCGTACTGAATAGCCTTCTTACCTATATTACTGAAGAGAAAGGGCAGGTCCCTATTTTGAAGAGAATCAATGAACAACAGCTAAATGTTTGATTATAGCAGGAAATTAGCTTCTTTGATTTAATGGCTGTTCACAAAATAACATTAATACCAGTTTCATTGTTGTGTCGCCACAACTGAGGGAGCTTCAGGGTAGATTTAATCTGTTAGAACACAGAAAAAAGCCAAAAACACAAAACAGGCAAGGAAGCTCCTTACTTTCTGTTGTTAATGACAATTAGAGATGTTCACATAATTTTTCAGGTACATGTCATGCCTCAAGTTTCTAACGATAAAAAACTTTGCTTCATTAAATCCATGTTATCTATTTTGTGTCATTTTTTGGCCCGTTGTAGCCGGACCAAAGTACAGACAAGAGCATTGCAGCCAAATAATGAAGTGAATGATAATTTATTGTGAACATAATAGCAAAAACCTACAGGGCAGGCGAAGACAAGGACCTTGAATACAACAAGGAACTGACCAGGGATAGCATAATGGAGGATCCGACAAGGATGGAGAGGAAACCAGCAGTATAAATAAGGGAAGAGACAGAGGGGAAGGCCGGGGAGAGTAATTAGCAGCAAGTGAATGACATGACAGTGATGAGCTAAGGGAGGGGGAAGGTAATGATATGAAAGTGACAAGGAGGAAAGCACAACCTAACAAGAATACAAAAAGCCACAATGAAAAAACAGACTATGGAAAAACAACTAACCGAACTAAAGACAGAAGACTTAGAATGAGTAGAAAAAGTGTGTGGAATAAGCTTGATTGCAAAGGATTTGATTTGTAATAATTGCAGAGATTGTGTTCTTAATCCCATGCAAATCAACCATGTCAGTAATTTGTGAAGTAAAAGTTTCCTCGCAAATTATCTACTGTATTTTGCTGAACTCCGACGTCCTGTGATAATACTAATCCAATGCGAATAGGCACTCTGTAATTTGGAAAGAAACGGGAGGGATCCGATTCCTGATTAGGCAGTGGTTGTTTCCTGGGTGCATTTGTTTTTTGTTTTTTTGCTTTTTGCGAAGAATGGAGGCTGCATTCGAGTGTTTAGAAAACCTTTTGAGTCCTAGGCCAGCAAAACCCTATTAGCCTGTAAAGTAGAGCAGCAGTATTTCCACTGCATATATATATATATATATATATATATATATATATATATATATATATATATATATATATATATATATATATATGCAGTAGCGTCAACATTTTCCTTTAGTCCCTTCCATGGCCTCTACAGCTAAAGAACAAGAGACATGAGCCTACAGCATTTAATAAAACATTTGTATATACACCTGGAGGGAGCTGTCAATCCACAAGTAGGCACACCAGCGTTCACAATACAAAATGTTTGATGTGCCTAAGTCAGAAACGATGCTGTACTGTCTAGACTCTACAAGGTGTGGCTTTCAGCTCCTTCAAGAAGGTAAACGGAGCTAAAGTGGTTAAAATATCCCCACCTTTAATATTTTGATATAGAAGAAATATTAATAGTACTACATTTTGTTTCAGCTATATACAATTTACACGGTAAATTATTTGAATCAAGCAAAAATGTTTACAATAATTTAACTTGGTTTTCATTTTATAAAAGTAGTTGAATTGAAGAATGAAGAGACACAAAGTTTAAGAACATTTCGCTGGAGGAGATAATAATCATCATTTAGCTGTTAGGATATTTAGAAAAACCTTAATATGAATTTTTGCCCTGTCTGACAAAATGTGTTCTTAAACTCAGAGAACCACAGAAATAGCTATAAAGTATATTTTCTTCAATCTTAATCTAATAATAAGATCCTAAAAATAAATTTGTTTATTTTAATTATGAGGACATCAACAACTGATTAAAATCGATTATTTAAATCTGTTTCTTCTTTCATGAACCCGTTCTGTATTCTTGCATCTTTCCAGCCCTTCAATCCTCTGATGAAGAAACGATTTTGATTTTACTGGCCAAGAATAATAAATAAAACATTTTACAACACAGTCTGTTGTTCTACACGGAGTATGTACGCCATCAGTGCATTACTACTAAACACTTTCTGTGGAGAAAAAGGTTTTAACTGGTGGGATTTAAAATATAACATAGAGCCTCATTCTGGAGTTTTCCTTGACTCTCATCCTTTGTCCAGTTGTCAGTATTAATATCTCAGTTATTAAGAACTGTATAAATAAAATGGTGTTTATGTATTACTTTGAGTAAAGCTGTATCCATGTCTAGCTTATATAATATCACATATTACATCTATTATTCAGAAAGATTAAACAGTTAACTAATTAATGGTACATTTGTGATTAATTGTAATGATTTTTTCTTAATAATTCTGCATCTTTAACCAACCCAAAGCTGCATGTTTACAGTCAGCACAGCAAATACGAAAAAGGGAGGCTGACTTTTACACTCACAACTATGTCCTACTGGCACCAGTAGATGTGTTATATTTGACTGGTTTATTAAGCAACACTTTTTTCTGTCCCACTGACTGTAAATGAGAAGCAATGTGCTGATCTGAAGGACCTTTTAATTTGTTTAGCTACTTTTGGAATAAATGCTTTGATTTTCACTGAACTGCACTATGGAGCTAAATTGAACAAACTTTATGGCCCATTTTAGCTCTATACTATTGGACCAGATATTTTGACATGATGATAGAAATAATAATAATAATAATATAAAAAATTTGATTTTATTTCAAGTGCCTTTCAAAACACTCAAGGACAGTGTACAGGTAAAAACAATAAGTGGTAAAAGTAACATTGTCATAATTAAAAGAAAACACAAACTACACACAGGAAAGTAACATAAAATCATAATGAAAAGGCAATCTTGAACATGTGGGTTTTGAGTTTTGATTTGAACAAGGATAAAGACTTGGTATTGCAGATGTCAGGGGGAGTGAATTCCAGAGTGTGGGCGCAGACCGAGAAAAAGCTCTGCTCCCCATGGTGCTAAGACGGGCAGAAGAAACAACGAGGTGAGTGGTAGAAGAGGATCTATGTATGCGAGAGGGAGTTGATATTTTAAGTAAATCAGAGATATGGAGGGGAGAGATTGTGAATAACTTTAAAAGTAAGTAGGAGGATTTTGAACTGAATTCTGAACTTGACAGGTAGCCAGTAGAGCTGCTGCAGGACTGGGGTGATATGATGAAAAGAGGGGGTTCTAGAAATGATGCGAGCTGCTGAGTTTTGCACTGTCTGAAGCTTGTGAATGGATTTTTGAGGAAGACCGAAAAGAGGAGAAGAACAAGATACTATCAAGGGTGACACCCAGACTCTTGACCTGAGGTGAGGGGGAGATATTACGGAGTTGTCAAATGAAAGGGAGAAACTGTCAGCTTTGGATAATGTAGATTTAGGTCCCACTAGGAGGATTTCTGTCTTGTCATTATTGAATTTAAGAAAGTTGGAGGTGAACTAGGATTTTATTTCGGTTAAGCAGGATATTAATGAAGGAGGTGGGATTGAAGAGTTTGGCTTACAGGAAAGATAGAGCTGGGTGTCATCCGCATAACAATGAAAATTATTGTTGAATTTCCTGAAGATATTGCCAAGAGGGAGAATGTAAATGATAAAGAGTAGGGGTCCCAGGACAGAGCCTTGGGGAACACCGGTGGTAACTGGAGAGGATTTGGAACGATAGGACTTAATCTGAACAAACTGAGTGCGGCCAGAAAGGTAGGATTGAAACCACGCTAGGGAAGTATGAATGATGCCAATTGTGTATAGTCGATGGAGTAGGGTAGAGTGGGAAACTGTGTCAAAGGCTGCGCTTAGATCAAGAAGAATGAGGATGGAAATATACCAGAGTCAGCTGCTATTAAAAGATCATTGGTTATTTTTAAGAGGGCGGTTTCAGTGCTATGACGTGGATGGAAGCCAGACTGGAACTGTTCATAAAGGTTGTTGTAAGTTAAGTGAGAGTGAAGTTGAGAAGCCACTGTTTTTCTGGTATTTTTGAGATAAAAGGTAAGAAATCCAGCTGGAAGCTCCCAGAGAGGGTTCCTACTGTTTGCTGCCATAGCCAGAGCGTCTAAGATTACCTGTAGCTCAGGTGAAAGTCCGTCTGCTCTCTGTTTTTCATAATGGCCCTGCTGATGCTCCATTTCATGTCTTGCTGAGTAGATATAAGTGATTACTGTTAGCTACCAAGTAGCCCATTCTGAGTCAGCCCCGTTCAACTAATGAACGAGGCAGGTCAATGTGAACAGAAAAGTCATTCTGACTTTTATCCTAATGGTAAGTCTGCCCCTGAGAAGGATGTGTGCAAAAGCCGTATCTCTATGAGCACATTTTGCACAAAAGTTGTTTTTAGAGAGCTGTGCTTTTGCACTTTTGTAGACAATGTGGAGCTGATGTTCAGCATCAAATTTCCCAAAATCTCTATTTAAATAATCTGGCAGTTATTGGACATCAAACTATAAAGGGTCTAGCTGGCCACCCATCATCTCCCACTTTCTGTATGCCCGATGACCCCACCACTGAATGCCCGGAAGGTCCAGAGAGAAAAACATATGGGAAGTATAGGCGGCCACCCCCTTTCTGCCAATTTCGTATGCCCTGACCCCCCCTGCCGGTCCAAAGTGTGAGCAGCTTTCCCTCCGAGCCACTTTCCGTGCACTGAAAACCATTGCAAAGTATGGGCGGCCGCCCCTCAATACGACATTCCATACTCCGACGGCTGTATATTGGAGCGGCTCCACACCATGGGAGGACAGCATAACTGCGATTTTTGACCGTCTTTTCCAAAATTTGCAGTGTGGGTTCCGAGGGCCTGATTTGGACACAGATGGTTGGGTCGCGCAGAGGGTGCCACATCCCTTGAATCACACAAAGGTGAAGAACGAGATATGGCAATTTCCAAAATCATTTTCTGACACCTGGGTCATACTGAAGCTGATCTTGATGTTCTTACCTTGTAGGCCCATGTGGAGGAGACTCCCTGTTACTTTTTAGGGCTTAATGAAGTCTAAGGAGCCAATGCACTACCATCAGACACTTGCTGGCAAGCTCCCTGACCAGGCCTTGCTCCAGGAGGATGCCCTAGGTTCCCAAACCAAAGCAAAGTTTATCAATTTATGGTATAGTTTGCCATCGAGCTCCTACAGTCACAGGTTCTGAATCCCTCCCCAAAGGCTAATTTGCAATAGAAAACCCCATTATGGGCCAAATGCCTACACAAAGGGCTATTTAAACTCTTGTACCACATGAAGGCAGTGATTCTGTGAAGGGCATTGTATTATATAAAATTCAACTAGTGCAAAAGAAGTGCGTAGACCTAGAAATTAATAATAACATTACTTAACCCATTTAAATAGCTAAAGAGAATTACCTGGCTCATACTATGCATTGTCATCACTAGTTGCTGAAGAAAATACTCAGCACTCTGCTGAATGCCAGAAAGAAGGCTCTTGAAAACTGATTCTTTTGTTATGCGCAATCCTACAAGATCAATTTTGATCAAAAAAGTCCTGTTAAAAATGTTGATCTGTAGTTAACCTGCCAATAATAAACATGACTGTTAACTACAGTAAACCTAATAAATGCATGAATACACCCCCCCCCCCAAAAAAAAGAAAACATTGCTGCTGTGAATTCTTGAAATTGTGTCGCAACAAGAAGGATGTTTGCAATTAAGGCAATGTGCCCTAAATTATAGCTCAAAACATAGGATAATGTGAAAGACTTACTACACTGCTTTCATTCTTCTTTACATCACAGTAACATTCATTCATAGCAAGCATAATTAATTCCAGGAAAATTGTTACTTATTGCTTCATGTCACTGTAAGGAATTAGGTGATGAGTTGGTCACATCAGCTTCTCCCTCATTCTCATCTCCACATCCATTTTGACTTCCAATACTTTAGTTATACATAAATCCAACATAAAGGGTCTCCAGAAATGTACACAGTTACATGTAAATGCAGTTCGAGCTATGGCTACACAAAATTTTATGCCAGTAACAGGAATCCTTATGGCTGCAACAATGAAAGAGGATGTTAAGTGTACAGATAAGTGTACTGCCCTTTAGCCTGAAGACAAGATAACCTAAAATATATTTGATGACCACTTGAGACACCAGAGTAATAAAGAAAAGTCTTGGAAACTTTAACGCTTCATTCATTCAACTGATGCCCAACATGAATTATTCATGTGAAACAGCTTGTTCATACGAAAATCTGACAACACCATTTGTTAAGTGGTCCAGAGATGCCTTTCTGTGTCCTTATGTGCTCTTGCATCCTTGACAGAAGTCGGGACAATGCCAGTGATGAAAGAAAGATGCATTTGTCTGTCAGATCTTTCTTAATTTCAAACCAAACGGGTTTCTCAAGATGTGTGCATGCACCCTGTAGTAATGCTAACTGTCCTCATGAGTTTATCTGTGGCTAGCAGTGTGAGGAACTCTGCCAGAGGACATATTATGTACATCTTCAAGTGAAAACGTGAAACTGTGGGAACAGATTGAGACAACACTATCATTACTGTTTGTCCATGAGGATTCAGGGTCATACTGCTACTCTTGAGGAAGGCTAAACCGAAATCTTTCCAGATTCACAGTGATTCAAAACTGACAGCCTATTTAATAAAAGACTATTCAGAAGTAGTGTGCAAAGCTTGCTTTTATAATAAGATGAGGAAAATATCTCACTTAGAATTTGACATAAACAATGAATAAAATTGTATGTCATATATATACTACTGAAGGTATAGAAGGACTTCCAGAAGTAACTTTGTTATACACCTTTTGTAGGGTTTCGAGTGTGTTCATTGACTTTCAGTCCGAAATGTTCTAACTTACTGAATCAAAGGCTTTAAGTCTGCTGTGATAGATTGGCCCCAGTGACACAACAATAAAAAGGGGCAAACTGAATGATAGGATACATGTATAATACTCAGAGGGTATTGCAACCCTTTGATGCACAACATTGGTCAAAAGTGACCAGGCTGAGTTTTCAGGTTCTTTGCAAAAAATTGTTTACATCAATTATTTTCCAAGTAGGCTACTCTTTTTATGCTTCACTATCTTTCTAAAGCATAAGAATAAAAACATTTAATTTTCTATATTATTTCATGAATATCATGTGTTTGATATACTGTATCTTTGAATTAAATGTATTTTAAATGTATTCACTGTTGTTGGTTTTTAGATAATGTTTGTTTGTTTAGCAGAGACTATCTATTTTAGTTGTTGGGATCTACATTATGAGTCCAACTTTTTTTATATTTACATCAATGTTTACACGCTCAAGTCACAAATGATTCATAAACATTTAACATACAGTATGTAGATTTGTAATCCATGTAGGGAAACACCAGTTCCATCTATACAGGTGTTTTGGAGGAACCTTAGACAGTGGGTTATGCAGCAGTTGTTCAGTAGAATCAGACAGATAAGTGATTATACAGTAGGGTTTAGAGCTGAATGTACAAGTTTTAGCTCCCTGACTTCCAAAAGTGCCATAAAATATATTTTAGGATTTTTTTTAATTTGATTTCTCAAGAGATTCTTTGTTGCACAAACATATGCTTGGTCATATTTCAACAGTTTACAGTAGTTTGAGGACAGATACACAACAGCTTAATAGCTGCTTTATCTTCCTCGGAGGTATGTATTAGTACGACAAAATGAGAAATAAGCAAGTCTAAATGTTTGACAGTTTGGTTCCAATGACTGCTAAGGTAGTTATTTAAAGTAAATTCTTGAATTATTTGGCAATTTCATTTTAAAGCAGGTGTGACAGAATGGGTCGTTTTTTTAATGTGTAAATGTTATGTTTATAACGATTATAAAAATGAAATATGAAAAATGAACTTGTAATAATATACTGGAGCACAAAATAGAGAGCCCAGAAGCATCCATATTTGTTACAATTGTAAAGATCTAACTCCCACACATATGATTAGCTTTTTTGTACAATCAATGAGCTGAATGAACGTTTAAATGACTTTGGGGGTAAACACAAAAACCAGGACCAGAACCTTAGGTGAAGGTCAAATTCAAATACCGTATGAAATTATTTTTGAACTCTACGTTTTTCAAAAACAATTTTTTTTACCAACTGGCAACATAAGGAAAGCTTACATTAAACACCGATATTTAACACACATACAAAGAAATTATTAAATTTTGGGCAAAGGAGCGCAAGCCTACGTATCAGTTTCAGTGTAGGTAAAAAAAATTTAAATAAATTGTTGGTCAAAGGTTTGCATACAGGGTCCGAAATTAACACTCGCCAGACACCAAATGCGAGTAAATTGCTACATAGCAGCGTTGGCACCTCCTGCTATGCTGGGCAGTCCCCTGGGTCTCACATTTCAGTGGCTTTAAACCTACAGTCTGATTGTCTCCCATATGGCTATTGCAAAACAACAGGAGCGAGCCTTAACATGAAGGTAACATTTATGATGCATCACACTGAAATTAAAGACGTGTATCGTTCAACCTGCCATTTTTAATATCCAAACATGATTTAAGTGGCTGATTCTTTTATTAAGTGTTTTTAATGTAACACAAGACATAAAAAATATATATTTCTCATGTTTCAACTGTAGGCTTAGCTCCATAGTACAAAAAGCGTAGTGTATAGGTGTGAACTTCAACTGGTCTTTCCTGCATTCTGAGGAGATGCACACCAACCCCTAAACTGTGGTTTTTGAGCTAGAAATGCATAACCTCTTCTTTTGTATGATTGATTGCTACTATTCATGGAAGATTGCTCCATGAGCTTATTTTGAAATTACAATGAGAAATGTTATCTTAACAAGTGGTCATAAAACGCTTTTGAAAAGTTCCTTTAAAAAACAGAATGAAAAATTAAAAAGCAATAATGCCATTGCATGTTTTTGTGTCTGCAAGTTCCATCATGCACAGAGATAAAAAATCTAAACATTTACCAATTTTGTAAATGATAACTGTTTTTACTTAGTTTTTTTGTGTGTGTGTGTGTGTGTGTGGTGTGTGTGTGTGTGTGTGTGTGTGTGTGTACTTGTATTTCCACCTACGTGGGGATTTTGGCCTAACTGCGTGAATACACGTGGGGACCTGTTGACCCGTGGGGACTTCATTTGAGGTCCCCACCGGCACAAGCCTATTTTGAAGCAGAAAATAGTGTATAGATATGCTCCATGCAATTTTTGAGGAAGTCCCCATGAGCTTCATTTCAAGACAAAATTTTGTGTGAGTGTATGGGCATGCGCGCCAGGTGGACACACAGAGGTACTGCAGTCCCCATGAGATCGCTGTTCTGGAAGAGTGCGTCACTACCTGCTCTATCTCTAGTGACCTCTATTGGTCAGAATGTATATTGCAAATTATTGGTCAATTTATGTGACCTCTATTGGTCAGAATGATTACTGCAATTTAATGGTCAGTTTAAACTTTAACTTTTAAAGTCTAACTTTTTACTTTTATTTCTTACAGTCTGAATTAATAAAGTATTTTTCATTTAATTTATTTTATTTTAAGTTGAAGTTTACATATATTTTCCCTTTCTGCAAATTATCTTAATTTATGTATTTATTTAGCCACATGTCATTTTCATGATCTGCTTTAGCAATGGCAGCAGGAGTGGGGGCATACAGGGTCTTAACCCCCCCGACCCCCACCACGAAACAGCCCTGCCCCTCTTCATGCACTCCCAAGCAGTGGTGATGTTTATGGATTCACAATTTATGGCTTTGGTCTGTTGCTTTTTGGGTCACAGTTTAATCAAACCACAGCATTCATGCCTGCTTAGAGTAAAACAAACTTTGTCATTTTGTATTAACATAGTGCATACAAAACAAAATTACTTTGCACACAGCTTACAACAATGTAATGAAATTGCAATTGAGATAAAATAACATTACAATATAAAGTGTAGCCATGATGAGAATGTACAGTGCAGGAGAAAAACAGTTTTTAAAAAAGCAGAAGAACGTTCCACCATGTTTATAGTGCGAAAATAGCGGTCAAATGTTGGCAGTGCAAGATAATATCGGTGCTAAAATGCAGCAATCGTTCAATTGTGTACTTTTAAGTTTAAATGGATTGTGAAAGTTCAGCAATGTTTGCAGTGCAAAATGATGTGAAATGGCCATAAAGTTCAGTTCTGTGCATGTGTGATGCAGAGTCCAGTTTAGACTTCAACAGTCTGATGGCAACGGGGAAAAAGCTTTTGCAGAAGCTGGTGGACCTTCAGTGGATGCTGCAAAGCCTCTTCTCAGAGAGCAGCATGGAGAACAGTCCATGGTGGGGGTGTGAGGGGTTACTGTGGATGTTATGCAGCGCTAAGATGAAATGTCCTTCATCAGAATTAGAATCAGAAATACTTTAATTATCCCAGAGGAAAATTAATGGATGGAAGAGGAGCCCTATTGACCTCTGTCCTCACCACTCTCCTCACATACTTCCAGTCAGAAGCGCTGTAGCCTCCACACCACACAGAGAGACAGTTGGTCAGAATGCTCTCTTTGGTGCTTCTGTAGAAGGTCTTGAGGATGGGCGGGGGCAGGTGGGCTCTCCTCATCCTCCGCACGAAGTATAAGTGCTTCTTTGCCCTCTTGACTACTGACATGGTGTTCACAGACCAGGTGAGGTTGTCTGTGATGTGCACACCCAAGAATTTGGTGCTGGTGACCACCTCAACACTCAGCTGTGGAGGTGGCGGGACCGTTTTTTCCTGAAGTCGTCGATGATCTCCTCCGTCTTGACGGAAGTCCAGGAGCAGCATCCACAAATGGTTGTTCTCTTCCAGGTGTGCCAGGTTTAGGTGAAGAGCGGATGACAGGAGTCTTCAGTAAAGGGGTTTCACTGGTATGCAAACTAGAACGGGTCGAATGTTGGGGGGACACTGGAGAAGATGTGTTCTTTTACTAGCCTTTCAAAGCACTTCATCATGATGGGAGTCAGTGCAACAGACCGGTAGTCATTAAATGAGGTGACTTGAGGTTTCTTTGGCACCGGAATGATGGAGGAAGACTTAAAGCATTCTGGCACTGTTGCTTTGTCCAGCGAGGTGTTAAAAATGTCTGTGAGGACACCAGCCAGCTGACCTGCACATTCCCCGAACACCCGCCCAGGTATGTTGTCGGGGCCTGGGGCCTTCGAGTTGACTCTTCTCGGGGTCTTCAACACATTGGCTGTGTCAAGGCAGAGTGCATCCTCCTCCTGATGGGGAGCAGCTTTCACTGCTGGATTGCTGTTTATTGCCTCAAATCTCCCAAAGAATCAGCATCAACTCTCATCTGCCTCACTGTAGGTTTTGCTCTGATCAGCAGGAGACTTCTGGCAGCGCCTCTGGAGGTAGCGGCTCCATACAGCTCTGACCAACTTGTGGACATTTTTCATAAAAAATGCCGCCAAACTCACTCAAAACTACTCATCAACCCAGCCGATCAGTACTTGACTATCAGCGCCTGCTGGGGTTACGGTCATGTAGTTCTTTTGGACTCGTAACCACAACTACGCTCAATTGTTAACGTGGCTTCCGAGTACTCCGGGAGCAAGTCCCAGAGGCCCGCAACGCAGCAAACTCGCCCAGCAGCTCACGCTGGGGGAGGGCCAAGAGGAAGCGATGCAGCTGACCGAAAAAATGCGGCTGTCGGGGAGGTTTAGCAGCTAAGCTAACGGCTAACCCCTACAGAACACCGCTGCCATCCATCCTGCTCTCCAACGTCTGTTCACTGGATAACAAAACAGACCATCTACAACTCGAGCTCTCTGTAAAGAGGGAGTTTAGAGACTGCTGTGCTCTCATCCTGATGGGGAATTGGCTTACATCATCAATCCCGGACAACGCCGTTAGCCTGGAGGGGCTCCTTACTTTCTGCGATAACAGAAACAAACAACTCAGTGTTAAGACCCGAAGAGGCGGGCTCTGTGTTTAATCAAAATCACATAGTGTAAAAATGCTAGAATAGTTACAAGCTTTTGCTCTCCAGACATAGAGCTCCTGACTGTTAGCTGCAGACCCTTTTGCCTGCCCAGAGAGTTCACTGTTGTTACCATCACAGCGGTTTACGTGCCTCCGAGCGCTAATACAGAAGAGGCAATGATTGTTCTCTATCAGACTATGTCTGAGCAGCAATCTGCTGCTCATTGCTGGGGATTTTAACCAAGCCAATATGAAAACTGTTCTCCCTCATTTCTAGTAAAAATGCATTTTGCTTCTCGAGAAGATAACACTCTAGACTTAATTTACACAAATATTAAAGATGCATTTAGAGCAGCCCCCCACCCCCACCTCAGCTCCTCAGACCACCTGGACCGAAGTGCGCATGCGCGAAAGCAACATGCTGCAGTTACATCGCTCCGTTTTGCGTTTTAACTTTCTTTCTTCTATCTATTTTTGATTGCTTTTGTTTTTTGATGGTAACTCTGTGAAGTATTGTCCTCTCTAACGAGGTCATTCTCAGAGAGTTTTCGTGCCTTTTAGTGTTGTTTTTATCATGCCGCGCTTACCGGGATACACTGCCTTTGTTTACTCCGGAGAACAGCTGATCGCTCTAATGCCGACCGGCGTGGTAGCCAGACCTGCTGAAATATCATCCGAACTCTGGAGAAAAACACGCCGAGGTTGTAGAGGAGGAAAGCAACATCGTGGGATGAAAGGAGGGTCGAGACGGGACGGGCTTATTGAAAGGAGAAGATTTAAGTGGTGTCCCCCCTCGGGGGTGAAGGGAAAAGTGGGGAAGCTTTTGCTATTGGCCGAGACCGTGGCTTATTTAATTATGCGCGTTTTTTAGGGGCCAAGGTGTACAGAAGGAGGGATGGTGTACAGGCCTGTCCAAATATCAATAGCACCAATGGTGGTGGGAAATGGTACTGCAGCATATGGCCAAGAGTGGAACTCTGGGCCCGTTTTGTTTCTGGAGCTATGCCACCAGCCAAGCAATATTTGATTTTTGATAATTGAGGCCTTTGCAGTTCATGGATTTGGACCAATCTTATAAATGCTGATTTCCTGGAAGTGCTCTACAACATGCCACTAACCACATCTTCTTATCTCATTGCTAAAAGGAAGTAGCTATAGGAAGGAGATACAGGTATGAGCTCTTCCCTGTTGGTAGATGCCTCAAAGGGGCTCCTGTATGCCGAGTTGGAGCTGGAACAGACAAACCGTGTGTGAGCTGTGTGCCATCAAAGGTTGCACATTTTCACCTTTTGACCCCTACTGTGTCCATGTGGAACCACCCAGGAAGTTCAAAATCACAGGTTCTGCTCCTCATAAGGTCACCTACAAAATATGTTAAAATCAGCCTCCTGTGAAAAAAACAACAAAAGCTGATTGCCCCGAAAAAATCAGCCAACTTCCTAAGGGCTCAAGACAGTATTTGAGTCTCAAAAGCTGAGGCAGGAAGGTTTATTTATGCGCAGCAATACCAAAATTCAGATATGAGTTCTAGTTCACCCCTCAACCGCTGTCTGTGATTTTTGTGCCTCTGGGTGCTTGCGTCTAAGAATGGCAACCGTTTGAAATATGAAAAAGAGATGCACAAAACACACTGCTTCTAAGAAGCAGTGTGTTTTGTGCCACTGTTCAGCATAGGAGCAACGAAGGGTAACAAACTTGGTACCAAACAAAAGAGTAAATTGAGACGATCGAAACAAGCCCACTCGAGCCCATATAGCTCTTTCTTTTGTCAGCAAGCAGCTGGTTTTTTCACCTTAATGAGGCCATAATTGGAGCCGCCTGGAAAGCCGTGTTTTGTCCCACTGTTTAGCAAAGGAGCATCGTAGCCTCACAAACTTGGTACCAAACGAAAGAGTAAATGGAGACGATCGAAACAAGCCCACTCGAGCCCATCTAGCTCTTTCTTTTGTCTGCCAGCAGCTGGTTTTTGACCTTAATGAGGCCTTAATCAGGGCCTCCTAAAAAGAAGTGTGTTTTTTGCCACCGGTTGGCATGGCAGCGGCGCAGCCTCACAAACTTGGTACCAAACGAAACAGTAAATCGAGACGATCGAAACAAGCCCACTTTAGCCCATGTAGCTCTTTCCTTTGTCTCCCAGCCGCTGGTTTTTTCACCTTAATGAGGCCTAATTGGAGCCGCCTAGAAAGCAGTGTCTTGTGCCACTGTTTAGCAAAGGAGCATTGTAGCCTCACAAACTTGGTACCAAACGAAAGAGTAAATGGAGACGATCGAAACAAGCCCACTTGAGCCCATCTAGCTCTTTCTTTTGTCTGCCAGCAGCTGGTTTTTGACTTTAATGAGGCCTTAATCAGGGCCTCCTAAGAAGAAGTGTGTTTTTTGCCACCGGTTGGCATGGCAGCGGCACAGGCTCACAAACTTGGTACCAAACCAAAGTTTAATTTAATTTACTTTAGAACGGGTAGCCCCCTCCTATGTCCTGCAGTATCAGTTTTTTGACCTTACTGTGGAAAAAATTAGGCGTGCAGAAGGAGGGATGATGTACAGGCCTGTTTTCCATTGGTTAATGGCGTATTTGCCCACCCAGCATAGTGCCAACATGTCTGAAACTGCACTACACGACCACAACTACGGACCGTAGTTGTGGTCGTGTAGTGCAGTTGTGGTTGTGATTATGTAGTTGTGGTTGTGATTATGTTTTAGTATTTGATCCATCAAAACATTTTTATACCCACCCTCACACTTATAAGTCTCTGGAGCTGCCACTGGCTGTAGCCCCACCGTCCAGTCTCTATAATGGCTGCCATCTCACACACATCCTGAGATTTGAAGTCCCCACCACACCCATGCCCATCCCCCCTCAGCGCTCCCTCCAGGGTTTGCCAAAATGATCAAACCCAGCAGATTTAACTGGTGTGAAACCCACAAAATCTCCATTACAAAAAATAACTTTCACTCCAGACACATTACTATGGGAGATTACCATTTTTTTTCTTTTATTTCAGTTTTATTAAGTAATTGATATGCGGTAAAGTTGTGAAGGCAGAGTTAAGGTGTTATTAGTTGTGTACACAGGGCTGAGCCGTCAGCCTCAGCAAGCTGCTTTTTGCACCCAACCGGGAATTCCAGTGTGAGCCGGAGACAAAATCAAGCGCTCCTTTATGACTGCTACACACCTGCAACTACGGAGGGAAATTAGACCTTCATGCTACCACTTGAGGAAGGAGAACCAACATAGCTGTACAGAAAATGGTAAGATTCCTCTTATTTTAAGGACTCCAAGTTGTTATCTACATGCCTTTATCTACATAGCACACAGTTAGATATTCTTTTAAGTGCTGTTTACACTTATTGATCTGTAAAAGCTCTGTTTCAATCGAGTTTCACTAGGATAGCTTGCTGAAATTAGCCGAGCTATAGCTAATGAGAAGCATGCACATTTTATTTCCCACCTATTGAGGTCCAGAAAAAAAATAGAGATGAAAGCAACAATTAATGAAAATAAGCTAAAAATAAAGCTAGTTAAAAATTATTTTGTTAAATATGACTGCTCACTAAAAGGATTCAAATGCAAAATAATAAAAAAAGTTTGAAAGCTGCAAATCTAATAGAACAGAGATCATGAAATACACAAGTTATTTCAGTAAACCTGCTTGTGTTATTGAAAAGGGTTATAAATGTTTACATGTGTTCTAATGGGAGATGATAGACATGGTCAGCTAAAATGGTTGCTTCTGCAGGGATAGGGCCTGAAGACCACATTACACCAGACTGTATATTCTTTGTAGAATGATAAAGGTTTGGGTTTCTTTGTCTTTTGGGGAGTCACTGTGAGTCATGAGGTGTGAATTAGGAACTAACTTTGACACTGCAACTTTGTGAGTGGGGGAGCCTGTTTGAAAAAAATGAATTTCAGGGCTTTGACTTCTAATCATTACATTTTTTCCCCCATAAAATGGCAACCAGAGTTTTGGAGCCAGTGCAAGGAGTGCTGGTGGAGTGCCTGTATTGTGGGAGGAGGTTGAGATGTCTACGCCTAGCTGTCACAGTACACAAGGTAAATTATCACAGGGAAAGACACATTAGCCCACAATATGTTTCTCACTTGTGAGTTGATTTCCATGAATATTTATATTAAATGAATATAATTTGGGAAAGACCTAGAGGTGAGAGAGGGGATGTTTAAGAAGAATTTAATGAAAATATTAGAAATTATTCTTATTCCACATGCTTTTAGTTGCCTGGATGAAGGTACTATTTATATCTGTTTTTGTTTGAGTAGTCAGTCAAGTTATTCTTGTCAAACCAAAACAAAAAGCATATACGTCCTTCAGCAATTTAATTTCAAATTCAAATTGTTCATGAATATCATAAGAAATAAAGATAAGTGAACAATGTTTTGGTAGGATCAGTACAACTGCTTTACTCTTTGCATGCATCCATTGTTTTTTTCATGGCTTATTCAATTATGTATAGTCTAGTTGTTTATGAAGGACTGAAGCTTACATGATTAAAAATAATAATTTATTTTTTTCTTACTCAAACGCTTGTTATTTTTAAAATTCCTGGTGTCCTGTTCTTACTTTATGCAAATGAGGAGGGCAGCCTTCTTAGTCCAGCTGCTCTACTATTAGTCAATAAACAGGAGGGAGAACATAAGCAGATCAATTGTTCATGTCTGTGCTTTTGGCTTTAATTTAGCAACCTAAGTATAGTAGTAAGACTTCACTTTCTCTCAAATAAGATGTTCTCCAGAAATGATCAAAAGCAAGGGATGAAAAGTTGATCTGCACATGAATCCTGCTCCCTCCAGTTTATTGACCAATAGTAGAGCAGCTGGACCAAGAAGGCTGCTGGCCTCATCGGCATAATGAGGCAGAAATGCATAGGGCTAAGTGAAAAGAGAAGATGGGGAAATGTAAAAACAATATAATGCTTGTATAAGGAAAAGGCAAAACAAAATCTACACATTTGATGAAAAGCAAACACACACACACACACACACATATATATATATATATATATATATATATATATATATATATATATATATATATATATATATATATATATATATATATATATAACTAGTTTGAAAAGACCAAATCTAGGAGATGCACAGCCTCTAAATGGCTTCAAGGGGGTGTTGATGTTTCATTAAGTGGTTCATGAATTAAGTCTTTATCTTTTTTTATTTTAGCCACTGATGAGGCAAATGGGCTTGATCCTGAACAGATGCAAAAGGTAAGTGTGCCTATTAAGAAATTCCAATGATATGACTGCATTTCAATTTAGTTCTTGCTGGCTTGTACTCTTCATACTGTACAGTTGATTTAAATGTTGTTCTGAATTTAACTTTGGAAAAGTTGCTTCCTAGTTCACTTAACCACTGATTATGACCAAAGGATTAATTAGTATTTTGAAAACAGGTCTTCATCCAAGTTGGCCTTTCAGGTCCAATGCAGATGGTATGTCTAGATCATAGATGATGGAAATCAGTCCTGTTTAGACCTCTATCATTTAAAAAAATTATTTTTTTTATGTCCCTACTGCTTCACTTTTTTTTTAAATTGATCACAAGCAGTTTGAGACACATGAGATAGCTATCTGTGATTAAGCTGTTGAGTAGATAAATGCCTGAAGCAGGGATCAGCAGTTCCAGTCTCTAAAGGCTGGTGTCCTGCATGTTTTTTGATGTTTTTCTGCTCCACCACACTTGACCAAAATGGATCATTAACAAATGTGTGATAACAAGCTATTGGAGAACCATTTGTTTCGGATCAGGTGTGCTGCTGTAGGACTAGACTCACTGATACTTGCCTTAGTTTCACCTGGGTGCATAATTTTCATTGTGATCAGGGTTTAGTTCCTCCAAGGTCTTTTGCTGTTTCCAGTCTTTTTCACTTCATAATGTGGACATTTAAAAATGCTTGGTTTGGTGTTTTATAGGACCAAAAGCCTCACTCTCGTCGTCTTGTGATACTCAGAGCACATCATGTTAGATGTGAGGCTCGTTATGAGGCGGCCTGTGTAAAGACAGCAATTGAAGAAAACGAGTCTTCTCTGCATCAAAAAGGTTTAATGGTTAGTTTTGCTTCACTTTTTTTGTGATATACATCCCAGAGATAACTGTTATGGGTTTGTCTTCAGTAAATGTACCAGTGTATGTGAGGCTGTTTTGATTTAAGATTTGTAAAATATTTTTCAAAAGGAGTTTCAAATATCTTGTACCCGCTATAATTATGAAATCAACTCAAATTTAGACCCCTTCCTGTCAGCCTACTGTGTTGAAAAAGCAAGCCACTAGGGCCATGCAAAATAGAAAAGATAAATAAATACAATTTAGAAAACCATAGCTAATGCTGGATCAGAGAGTCTTTTAACCTAAACTTAGTGATTTGAATTAGTTGGTGATGGATATCAAAATCCAAAGCTAATTGGTGGTGGTCATTTTTTTGTTTTTGTTTTGTTTTTTTACAGGCACATCTGATCATAGCAAACTTAGCTTTTGGAATATTTGTGATACATTAGGGTGGTTCGCTACATGGTTTGTATTAAATATATAAGCAAGGTATTTGCTTTATTTCCCCACCCTATGTTAAGTTGATAAAATGTGTTGGCCAAGTGATCAAGTGACCATCAAATCCAGAAACTCCAATTTAATCTCAAGGACCCTTTGCATTTTTGTTGCTGTTGAGAACTGACATCTTAGGAATTTCTAAATACTTTGATACAGTTAAAGTTAACTTTGTAGCTCTGTTGTTAGTTATTACATTTCATGTAGGGGTGGGCTAATTAACTGTTGAGCTTCTCAATTTTTAGCAATCATAACAGTCATCCAGCGAGAGTGACGATTCCATCATCCTTGGTCCAACGGCAGCTGCAGTAATCCAGGACATGAGCGTGCCAGAGCTCACAAGAACTAACAGTGTGATTGTAAGTTTATCTACAAGCGTCATTGACACTAAAAAGGAGGGTGACTCAACTGAGAGGGATGCTGCAACTTCATCTTCTAGATCATCAGGTATGGATGAAATGTCAAACAATAGCTGTATTCCATGACAGTTTTGAACAAAAGAAAATACCTGAAAGTTTGAATTAGTCAATGTTTCAGAGGGTTGGTATTTCCATTTATCGCTGTTTTTCGAGTGCAAGTGTAATTGTTGTAACTCTCTGCATCTCATCCTGTGAGACTTCTCTTCAAAACAATGTAAAAGAAAATCTCAACATTGAAGAAAATAGACTAAAACATAAGTAGTCTGAGAAATTATTGTGATTAATGCTACAGCTGTTAAAGGAGAAGTCTGGTCAAAATCAGTAATCAAACTGCTGAAAGTACTTTAAATATAAAATTATTACATACTGTTCAATAAATTATAAGCTTTTTTAGTTAAGAGTAATTTTCATTTGAACGTCCTTTTATGGGGGCCGCCATCTTGGTGAAGAACAGTACTGCCACCTCCCAGTTTGTGACGTCAGGTCGCGGGATCGGCTGTTCATCAAGTCCCAATGCCCTATCTGCCCCCTTGTAAATAAATACTCGTTTTCATGCCGAAATATTTTTTAACCCCTTAAACAAAGATAGACATGATATTAAGCATTTATATTTAAATTAATACTAATTTTACATTTTAGAGACATAAAAACACAACAAATAAGCATTAGAGTACGGTTTATGGGTTGGGTTCTGCAATGTTATAAGATGAGTATAAAATTCATCTTTAGAACCAATCTCTGCTCAAAATGGGGATCTGCATCGCATAATCTACTTTCAGCAGTTATCATCAGTTATTGCAACCGTAACTGCAGAAAACAGATCGGCTAATTCCGAGTTTACTCTGTCCTCCTGTCAGGATGAGCTGCAGTGCGTTATGAGGAGGAGGGATATTTCATCGTCACTTAGTTTAGACCCCAAACAAGCCACTTCACTTTCAGAAACAAGCCCATAAAAACCTGCATCCTGCCACTCATTAAATTTACAAGCGACTTTAGAAAAAATAACACCAAAGTCATATAAATTAAGTGGGATTCGCCACAGTGAGCACTCTTCCTAAGTGTGTTGTATCCCTCCGCTGCTATGGTCGGGTAAACAACTGTTACCAGAAATTCTATCTTATAAAAAAGAAAAACGTACCTAAAAGTCTCACTCTCATGTAATCTTGAAAACATTCTTCTTCCAAATGTTGGCTACAGACGACGTGTTTTCTCTCTCGCCAGAAGTACGATGGCAAATCCTCCCTCTTCAAGTAGGTATTCCAACAAAACAGCCCATGGTGGATCATGAATAGAAAAGGTGAAAAAAACTAATGTTTTTTCACCTTTTACCTGATGTATTGGAACATCCAACGGCCATGCACGTGAGCATTGTTGCTTCAACAATAGCTCTCGCAAATTTCAATGGTGAAGTCCTCTGGAAATCCGAAATAATTGTTTCTGAACGCAGCTGTGTACAACAGCTCCTGTTGTGTTTGCTTGTAAAGCACGGAGATCTGCCGTTGGCTCTCCGCGATTCTACGTCACAGGATATGATGTCAGGCGGCCATCATTGCCCATATTTGGGCAATAATGACCGCCCCCGTACACAGTGATCCAGATACAATTTATGCTTTTTATGTTCTTATTGATTAACGCTAAATTAATTAAATAACCACGAACAAATTAGTTTTAGTTTTAGTTAATGATCCCCTGATTTTTCCTTGTTGACCGGACTTCCCCTTTTAAGATGATACAGCAGATGATCATTCTAAAAATTATTCAGATATAAAGCCCTTATGTAATGTATAATGATTAGTTGGTGTATTTATGCGTATTTATGAGGCCAAAAACAGTTGGAAATTTGATTATGATGACTTGAATTGACTGATGTCACATCCAGCACTACCCGAGATGTGGATATATGAAAAACACTTTAAGTGAATAAGGATATAATAAAATCCCCTGAAAATCCTCCTATTCCGGAGGGTTGTAATTACTTAATTAGTGCAGTTTCCATTAAAGGATTTTTAATTTTTACATTTGGTTTTTACTCAAATATAGGGATCTTGGAAACTTAATGATTGAAAGACTTCATCCATAAAAGAATGTTTTAAAAACTTTTGCTAACAGGGCCAAACTAAATATTGATGGTGAAAATTAGATGATTACAATGTCAGCAGCTTCTGATTAAGTGCTATTAAGAAATTTGCAAGAAGGTCAACTGTTAAATTAGTCATTCAAAATGCTTGTCTTATAGCAAACATACTGACTGCTTACTGTTGAATGCTCATTTACCTAATAGACCTGCTTTATTTAGGTCAGTTTGGGGTGAGAAGGAGATGCACAACTAAAGTTGAAAAGAACAAAGATCTGCCTTCAGCCAAAGGTAAGAAACTTTCTGAGTAGAAATAAAATTACATTGTAATTTTCTAATAAATATTGGACCTTTAGAGGACACACTGTCCGTTATTATTACTCTTCTTCAGGCATGCTCTTTTTGTCTTCTATAATTTATATATAATCTATATAGGTTTTCAGTTTACTCTGTACCTGCGGTCTCATTTAAAAAGGAGTAAAAGTGTGTGTACGCCCATATGACAAAAATGACAGGCGCACACAAGCACATAGTTTCACTTTATAGATCCCAGCTGCACTTCAAAGTTTGTACAAAAGGTTCCTCCTCATGTTCAGGTGTATTTAAATGAGCCAGCTGATTAATGTTATTTCATGGCAACCACTAAGAAAAGAGCGGGGGAAAAATCTATTTTACTGAGGCAGACATAGGTGTTTTGGTGAGGTGGAGAGTTGACAACACATCCTATTTGGCAATGGTGTGACAAACAAATTGTTGTCGGATTTAAAGGTGGAAGTAAAGAAATAAACAACAAAAATTAGCATGCTACACCTTGATGTTTTTGCACATTCATGATATAAAAGCGTACTCCCGGCCCTCCGAGTTGTTAACAACTGTAACTGAATGGGGAGAGTGTGGTTCAGTCATGTCGGTCTCTCCAATACTTGACCCAGTTCAGCATATAGAGAAAAGAAGAATGCACTAGGGCAGTCTAAATGGGCTTATAAACCAGTCATCATGGATCAGGAAATGTTTGTGATCCCTGAACACATGTTGCCTCATAATTCTTTCCATCTTTATAGTGTTCCAGCAGTGCCAATGCAAAATAGCCCAGCTTTACGTACAAAATATTTTATGGTTTTATTTATTTTTTATATTCTGTCCTAATATCTGTTAATTTGTGGAACACAACACCCTGGTGATCCACGGAGATAGGTAAAAGGTGATTAAAAAATGTTATTGTGCAGACTTTGCTTTAAGATTTGAGTGGGCTTATTGTTCTTTTTTTGTTGTTTATGTGACAGGTCCTCATGTATAGTTATGGCTTACCAGCATATATCACACCACAGTTTAACATGCATAGAGTCGATCTATGATTAAAGTCTGGAGATATATTTAACACATGAGAGGAATTATCCAGCAGCTTGGCTGCAACTCACCATTTTAACATCTGCATCAGAAATTCCCCATGTCCAAATTTTGCATATGCATGGGTCAGAGTTGGCGTGAGGAATCGCACATTTTCACATCAAGTTTCTGTTTTATGAATAAGAAACTTTTCATAGAAAGTGGCGTGTGCAAGTCTTAGCCTCTGTTTTGTGCATATGCAAGCTTTATAAACGAGACCCGTAATGATTTTCTCAAAGTTGCATGTATACTGAGTTTTGTTTCATTTAATAGAAAGATCAGATGACGAGGTACCAGTGGCCATTGAAGTCTCTGGAAACTCTAACACAACTAAAGGTAATTTCTCTTCAAAGTTTGATTATAAGTGGGTAGAATCTTTTAAAATGTTTCCAGAAAGACAATCCTCAAAATTAAAAATTACGTAACTTCTAATCGTTATATCCATCCATCGATGTTCTGACCCACTTAATTCCTCATGGGGTCACAGGGGTTGCTGGTGCCTATCTCCAGCGTTCATTGGGCGAGAGGCGGGGTACACCCTGAACAGGTTGCCAGTCTGTTGCAGGGTGTACCCCTAATTGTCATAATAAAAAAATTGTTATAATAAAAAAATTGTTATAATAAGAAAATAACACCCATCGGGTCCAATGTCCTAATAGCTTTTCTCCCTGTAAGCCAGGCTTGAAAACACTTTACTTATTTTTACTAACATTTGCTGTCACTATTCATTAAATACTTCACATTAACAGATGTAAACCTATTTCCAATATTACCCCCAGTTGTAATTGAACTAAACAATTGGGAAATTAATGAACAGTTCACAACACTTTTTGGTGTTAATCTGAGTTTTCCCTCATTTATCAGCCTGATGAGGATGTCTCTACACAAGATAGCTTATTTTTTCTTCTGACTGTATACCCTCAAGCAATAGTTTGGTTTTATTTCTTCTCCCCCACCATCACCTATCCACCATCAATTCACCCGAAACCTTCTTATTGTTTAAATCCTTTGGAAATGTCATATATATATTGAGCAATTTTGTTGTTTTTTGAACATCCCTTTGACCCCATCATTTTTTCTTATTATATACTTTGCACAATTACTTTTCTATTGTATTTACTAATGCTTTTAGAATAGCTGACAATACTTGTCTTCATTCATGAATAGTTGTCAGCATCACTAGTAATACCCCCTCCATCAAAAAAAAAAAAAATTTTACTGCAGTGTACTACTGTGATGAAGAAATGTTTTCGTGATAACTTTATAATTTGCCCTGCCACAAAGATGGAAATATTTTTTGATTGCAGAAAACTTAAGTGCTTCTAATAATTTTTCAGAGCGATCACAAACAAAGAGACAGAAGTGGAGCCAAGAAGAAGTCCAGGCAGTGGAGAAAACGCTCATGGACTGTATCAACTTTGGAACTGTTCCTCGGAAAGCCGAGTGTATGAAGTGCATTGAAGCCTCACCAGTGGCCCTCAAAAACAGGACATGGCAAGCAGTTAAATTCTATGTGAAAAACCGCATAGACGCATTAAAACGAAAAACTTTCAAAAGAAGGTAAGCGTTGACCTTTTATTACTACCCTTTTATTAAACGGGCCATTTGTTAGTGCCACATCCAAGCTGCTTCTGTTTGGAGTTTTGAATTTTTAGGACAGTTGCAGTCAAGGTCATGTCAACTAAAACTGCATGTTCATATATACGTATTGATGAATACGTATTGTTTTAGTTTTTCATTTATTTGTACATATTGGCTTGTATGTATTCTTTGCCATAAGATAGAAATTTTGAAATCTATTCAATAAAATGGCTTACATACAACCAGAAAGAGGAGTCCAGTATTAATGGTTAGCAATAACAAGGTTACCAGGTACTTAATTAAATTAGAATTTATAAATATTTTATTAACCCAAAAGAAAAATTAAAGGTTGTGGCTTTTATTCTGCAGGTTTCTTCAAAAAACTATTGTAGATTCTGATGCCTGTAGACAGGAAGGATCTTCTGTAGCGATCTGTATTACAGGAAATCTAATGAAACCTGATACTCTGGTGTTGTATAACAGTCTGATGAAGAGGATGTTTGGATCCAGGATTTTTAATTTTTATGCAAAACCATTCTTTGCACAATTATTTCCAGAGGTTCTAGAGGAGCACCTGCCTTCTTAATCAGCTTGCTGAACTTCTTTAGGTTGATTGCTCTGATGCTGCCACACCAAAAGATGTAGAAAAGATCACAAAAACATATTTTTTTATAAAAAAAATTCTAATATAATGTGGTTTATTGATTTAAAAGAACACTGATTGCTCATATTTGATATCTTATGTATCTTGGTTTTCCCTAAAACTAAACCCAACAGTGCCACCTGGTGGTTGTCAGAAATGGCCAAGTCCCCATGTTGATCCAAAAACCTGACAGATTTTAAATTTTCTAATTTTGATAAATTTTTACATTAAAGTTGATATTTCATGTTCCAAGGTCCCTAAAAAAATTATAAACCTAAAACCAAGTCTTTAGGTTGTTTAGAAAGATGGGTCCCCACGTGTAAGCCCCTATTCTGTGCTTAAAAAAGGTCCTCACGTTGGAGGAAAAACGTGTATGTGTGTGTGTTACAGTTAAATTTGTTGTAATTTTTGGACAGTTGAAAGATGTGCACAGATCTAAAGTAAGTAGTGTAATGCAGAGCTGTAAATTATCTTTAGATTACTGTGCCGCCCTCCCCTCACGGAGGAGGGGGGCACAGAGAGCCGAGCATGGAGTAGGCATAGAGCTGAAACTTGAGGAGCAGACAAATAAGAGCTCATGGTGTGCTCTGGCGCTACCAGGAGCATGCAGTGCTATGGGGTGGGATTACTTTAATAGGAAAATTTATAGAGGAAACGCTGTAAGTGACTAGAATTAGCATGTTCAACCACTTAAACCACCAGAGTCGAACTGCTGGACTATGCAACTGCAGTTTGACAAATGTGTGAGAAATTTCCAGTTTCCCAACCTAAACAATACCATTTAAATCCTGTCCAATAAGAGCACAGTAGTCGGACACCCTGTAAGAAAAATGTTCTGCCCAGATGTTGGGTTCATTCGAATACTTCTATTCGGTAATGATTCTTCAGCGGTCGCCATAGTGCAGTCAATAAGCAAGGAGGTAGGAAAAGGAGCCTGTATGCATCCTCCTGTGGCTAATTTAGCATAGGAGCATTGCAATGTCCCTTATCGGCGCTAAGGAGCTATAAGGAATCCCACAATCCTTTGCGTGGCATGACGTATAAGCACAGCCCACCACACAGAAATTAACAAAAAAGGCTGGAGAGAAGAGAACGTGCACTTTGTCGTTTAATTTCGGAAGGCTGTAGGCCTGGATTTAACTCGCATCATCCATGTGCGTTTCTGTCACCTAATGGTGTCTGAGTTAAAGGCTGTCCAAAATCGACCAAATAGTCCAAAGCTCCTTCTCTCACCATGATAGTGTTCTTACTGTTGACCCCATGAAAGGTAATGGAAGAGGAGCTAGGAGCAGGAGCTGAGAGCTATTATTGACGGGAATTCGGATAGAGCCGTTGTGTCAAGAACGAGCAGGGAGATCCTCCACGACAGGGCTGAGAAAACAGAATGATTGTCTCGTTTCTTGTGGAGTATGAAGCACTTTTAATCCTGACCCTAAGCATAAACCTAACCATTACCATGCATGTGCAAATACTCCGTTATCCGGGTCATCACAACAGCAACAAGCCTTAAATCAGAGGCAACCGGACTTTCGCTCAGTTCTTTTTGAAAATTTTTCGACACCTATCGAGGAGTCTTTGTCAATTATGGTAGCTCGCACTTGAGCAATCTGCAGTTGGTGCACTACTGTTTTTAAGGACATGGAGGCCCATCCTCCATGGTGCATTCTAAGTCTGATGCAAATCAATGAACCACCTGTCACTCTCCTGGGTCGCTATTGGGTCGCTATTGCGTGGGGTGAGTGGAGTATTTGGTCACTTGAATCATGACGAGACTGCTGATGTAATCTCTTTGTAGATTACATCAGCAGTCTCTAACCATTACCGGTACATACCTAACCTAAACCTAATGGACAACTTAATCCTAACCCCTAGCCAAAAAATTGAGGACCAAAAAAGGAACTCACTTTATATTAAAGTGGTAAAATATGAAAAATATGTTTTCAGTCAGCTGCAAGTGTAAGTTAGGGCTGGACAATATAGAAAAAAAGCATATCAATAAAATAGAAATCATTGATCGATATCGATAATTATCAAAAAATCCAAAACATATGTTTTAAGTGCAACCCTGGCCGTTTTATGCTGTTGCTTAATTACCTACTTTTAATAAAGAACCCTGAATTCAAACTCAACCTTTTATTCAACCAACTTTTTACCAAAACTGTAATTCTTAAAAAAAGAAAAAAAAACATGCTCTCTTAACTCTTTGAAGCTTGGTGAGGGAGTGTTTCTGGGTCTGCGTTTGTAATTGGTTGGGAGGATATAATGACTGTAGTATTTACCTACATGATAGGGTAGAATCCAAAAGGAAGGAAAACTGTTCTTCTACTGACCCTATTATGACCCCTTTTCTTCTATTGAACCACACGTCTATTGATCGATATATATTGTCATTGAATTATCGTCTATCTTTAATATAAGTACACACACACACACACACACACACATGTGGTGAGTGAAATTAGAAATGCTAAATTATTATGACAATTATGCCCATGAGGAGTGTATGTAGACATCTAACTAGAACACTAAAAGGCAGTTTGGTCAGTTTTGACCTCCAATTTAATCAGTTTGTGTTGATTTACCCCCAGATATATAAACAACAAAGTGTGAAAGGTCCTTATTGTCACTAAATGCTCATCCTGCTGATTTTAAATGATGGGAGGGAGAGCTTCACCATTAACATGCAGTGACTGATCACTACGGTAGGACCCCTGCCTTGAAAGTGTACCAAGCTTGAGGTCAAAACAATTGAGGACAGATGGCCATGGCTGAGGATGTTGTTGGTGGAGCATTTTAAACATCTTCTGCTATCATGCCTAACAAATAAATCTTCTCTGGCCCACGACCCTACAAAAGATGCCACCTCCCTTGAATGTTTTTATGAAAACGCAGCTGAACACTGATGTGTAAGCCATCTGTCCTGATTACTTACTCCCTATAACAAGACATTTTTAAGTAGAGTAAGAACTTATTATAATATAGGTTCACATGGTTATTGTATCAATTGTTTTTTAGATTTGACATATCATTCACATCTAAAGAGGTTGTTTACCTCACCAATTTCTGGCAGAAATTTGTTATTCATGAATTAATTGGGTAGCATTTTCAGAACACCTGACTAAAGGGAGCAAAGTTACAGCTGTTGTCCACCCATTCCAATAACAGATAATTGCAGACGTGGAAACTACAAAACACACCTCCTGTCCCACACAACACGCCCACATACCTGCAACACTCCCACTGACTTTAGGATTAGGGGACAGGGAAAGGTGGATTTAGCAGGGGCGTGTTTTCTGGTGGCTGCCGCTGCAGCTATACCCTTCTCATCAATTCCAATTGCAGTGATCTCCAGATCTCCAGCATGATCTCCAGTCCCTCCTAATATCAGTGTCCTTCCCACAGTGCATCCCGCTACTTTGTTGTTTGTCAGGTAAGCTACATACACTGAGATAAAACCTGGTTATCAAAGAAAACATGACTCAAACACCCATCATCTTCTTCTAATGCTCTGTGGTGCAGTTCAAAGTTCTTTATTGTTATTATGTAACCATAATGAAATTTTGGTGAGACATTGGCTCAGAATTCAAACATAACATACAGACACAAATCAAAACATAATGTTCAAGTTGAACGCACTAACAACACCTCCTGAGAAGCTAAAAGCGTGCAAATAGTTCTTAACATTTGATAATATTTAAATGTTTACAGCAAAACAGACAGCAGTCACTTTACAGAATGATGCAACTGTGTGAATGTATCAGACAAACATTCTTGGAGAAACCAAAAGTGTACAGATAGTCACTGGCAAAAATGTAAATGTTCAAATTAAAGAACTTTGCTATTTGCGTGTATGTCCAAAAAGATACTACTTGAGAAGCTTAAAGTGTGCAAATTGATATTAGCATATGTGAGACAGTGTAAACTATTATTTTCAGTTGGGGACAATAGCCTTCACAGCTTTGGGAAATAAGCCTATATAAGTCTATTCGTTTTTGATTTAATGTTCCTCAATCATTTACCTGATGGAAGTGGGACAAACACTGCATTGCCAGTGTGGATGGGATATGTGGCAATACCTCTGGCCCTTTTCTCGGCTCATGTAGTATAAACAGTGTATAGACCTTGTAGATGGCATCCCAAAATCCCTTGTGCTGTCCTCATCACCCATACTAAATCATTCCTCTCTTCTGCCATGCTGCTCCCATACCACACTGTCAAGCTGAGACACTAATTGCTTTCAATTGTAGCTCTAGAAAGGTTTATGAGCATCTGAGGAGAAAGTCCAGTCTGCTTCAGTTTCCTGAGAAATAATTGCCATTGTTGGGCCTTCTTCACCAGGTGGGAGGTGTTCACAGTTCAGGAGAAGTCAGAAGAGATGTCACTGCCCAGGAACTTTATGCTGTCCACACGTTCCAACACTTCTCCATGTAGGCAGAGAAGAACATGTTCAGTCTTCCTGAACATCCTGTAGTCCACTAAGACCTCCTTGGTCTTGGTGTTCATGATGAGGTTGCTCCTGGAGCACCACTGTGTAAGATTGGGGACCTCCTGTCTGTAGTTAGTCTCATCCTTGTTGGATATGAGACCCACCACAGCATTGTCAACCACTAACTTCACGACCATGTTTGTGATTGTGAAGTGGATAGCAGAGCAGTCGTGTGTGAAGGGGGTGAAAATGGCAGGGCTGAGGACACGACTCTGCAGCGTGCCCGGGTTGACGAACAGTGGGGCAGATGTGAGTTTCCCTATCCTCACCACCTGGGCCCTGTTGGTGAGGAAGTCACGGATCTAGGAGCAGAGCAGTGGAGATAATCCCTGGCTGTGGAGCTTCACGGCTAGCATATCTAGAAACATGGTGTTGAAGGCTGAACCGAAGTCCACGAGTAGCATCCTGACATAGGTGTTGCGATGCTGCAGATTTGCCAGGACCATGTGAAGTGCTAATGAGATAAAATTTTACAAACAATTTTTTTTATTTCTTATTTTATTTGATCTGCTCAATGATAAATTATACATGAAAAATATTATTGAAATAAAGAAAATAGTCTGTAAATCTTTGTAGATTCAAAACATGGTGTCTTTCTTTTTTGGGCTAGAAATTTGTTTAAGTCATAGCTTAATAACAACTAGAATCGTTCAACTTCTGAAGAAGTTGAAGAAGGCGCCCGCCTGGTGGTGGGCGTGACCGTCAAAGGCAAAGCTTTCATAGTTCCTTGGTCGTAGGCTCTCATCGCTTGGGGATTTTAAATCCAACCTTCTGAGTGAAAAGGATTTGTCTTCATCAAAACCTGCCGACCGGGAAAACTTTGCGTCTGCAGAGCTGCAAACTGCGTATTTCGATCTGAGACGCAGCTAATGAGCTAATTGGCGACAGCCGACGGTCAACATTTCCCATTCATTTGCTACGGTAGTCCTAAACCACTACTGACATAATACACTTTTTGGCCACAAGCGTCATTTTGGGGGCGTTGTTTCCACCTCTTCTCTTAGAGCCGTTTTTAATAGAAAGAAGAAAAGGCAAAAACGGTCCAAACAAAAGGTTGTAACGTTTACATTTGTAACCTCTGCCTTACATAAACACTAGAATTAAATCTTAATAAATAAAAGTATAGACAATTATTTCAGTAACTCAATTCAGTAAGTGAAATACAATATATACAGGAGTTGGACAATGAAACTGAAACACCTCTCATTTTAGTGTGGGAGGTTTCATGGCTAAATTGGACCAGCCTGGTGGCCAATCTTCATTAATTGCATATTGAACCAATAAGAGCAGAGTGTGAAGGTCCAATTAGCAGGGTAAGAGCACAGTTTTGCTAAAAATATTGCAATGCACACAACATTATGGGCGACGGTGGCACAGAGGTTAGGGGGTTTGTCTTGCAATTGGCGGGTTGCCGGTTCGATTCCCTGATCTGACTGTCTCTGTCGTTGTGTCCTTGGGCAAGACACTTCACCTGCATTGCCTGCTGGCGGTGGTCAGAGGGCCCGGTGGCGCCGTTGTATGGCAGCTTTGCCTCTGTCAGCCTGCCCCAGGGCAGCTGTAGCTACTTACATTGCTCACCACCGTCAGGGTGTGAATGTGTGTGTGAATGGGTGAATGACAAAGACTGTATTGTAAAGCGCTTTGGAGGACGTCAAGACTAGTTAAAGCGCTATATAAGTACAAGCCATTTACCATTTATTATGGGTGACATACCAGAGTTCAAAAGAGGACAAATTGTTGGTGCACGTCTTGCTGGCGCATCTGTGACCAAGACAGCAAGTCTTTGTGATGTATCAAGAGCCACGGTATCCAGGGTAATGTCAGCATACCACCAAGAAGGACGAACCACATCCAACAGGATTAACTGTGGACGCAAGAGGAAGCTGTCTGAAAGGGATGTTCGGGTGCTAACCCGGATTGTATCCAAAAAACATAAAACCACGGCTCCCCAAATCACGGCAGAATTAAATGTGCACCTCAACTCTCCTGTTTCCACCAAAACTGTCCGTCGGGAGCTCCACAGGGTCAATATCCACGGCCGGGCTGCTATAGCCAAACCTTTGGTCACTCGTGCCAATGCCAAACGTCGGTTTCAATGGTGCAAGGAGTGCAAATCTTGGGCTGTGGACAATTTGAAACATGTATTGTTCTCTGATGAGTCCACCTTTACCGTTTTCCCCACGGTGAGAGTTACGCTGTGGAGAAGCCCCAAAGAAGCGTACCACCCAGACTGTTGCATGCCCAGAGTGAAGCATGGGGGTGGCTCAGTGATGGTTTGGGCTGCCATATCATGGCATTCCCTTGGCCCCATACTTGTGCTATATGGGCGCGTCACTGCCAAGGACTACCGAACCATTCTGAAGGACCATGTGCATCCAATGGTTCAAACATTGTATCCTGAAGGAGGTGCCGTGTATCAGGATGACAATGCACCCATACACACAGCAAGACTCGTGAAAGATTGGTTTGATGAACATGAAAGTGAAGTTGAACATCTCCCATGGCCTGCACAGTCACCAGATCTAAATATTATTGAGCCACTTTGGGGTGTTTTGGAGGAGCGAGTCAGGAAACATTTTCCTCCACCAGCATCACGTCGTGACCTGGCCACTATGCTGCAAGAAGAATGGCTTAAAATCCCTCTGACCACTGTGCAGGACTTGTATATGTCATTCCCAAGACGAATTGACGCTGTATTGGCCGCAAAAGGAGGCCCTACACCATACTAATAAATTATTGTGGTCTAAAACCAGATGTCTCAGTTTCATTGTCCAACCCCTGTATATATATATATATATATATATATATATACATACATACATACACACATTATATATATATATTGTCAACTTAAGAAAAAGCTAAAAAGTGCATTAAGAATTTGTAATCTTAAACAGCTGGTCAAACAACCAACTAGAATATTCTGTAATGAATTTGGGCATATGTCCTCAACATGCATTGATCACATATTCACAAACCATAGCTCTACGTGCTCTCAGGTAGTTTCTGTTCCAGTTGGTTTTTCAGATCACAATATAGTGGCTTTAGCCAGAAAAGGTAAAGCGCCTAAAAGTGGGCCAAAAATAATACTTAGATGAAGCTATAAAAATTTTAAGGTGGAGGAATTCATCAGTGATTTGAAGGAGATAGATTGGAGCCTTGTGCTATGTACAAAAGATGTGGATATGGCTGTTAAATTATTCAGTGATTTGTTTCTCTAAGTTGTAAATAAGCATGCACCACTTAAAAAGTTTACAGTAAGAGCAAACAAAGCCCCATGGATTGATGATGAGCTTAGACAGAGCATGGCATATAGGGACTCCCTAAAAAACGAAGCCTGTGTTTTAGGCAAAGTGGCATTTCCTGTGAAATGGAAAGCTTATTGTAAAGAGAGAAATAAAGTGACTACGCTCAATAGAAAGAAAAAAAGGGATTATTATAGAAAGTCGATAGACCAAAAGAAAAATGATGGTAAACAACTGTGGAATACGTTAAATGAGTTAATGGGCAGAAGTAAAATTAAGACACCAGCATTTTTAGAAGTAAATGGACTTTTTTTAACAAAAGGTAAAGATATTGCAGACCATTTTGGTAAATATTATTATGATAAAATATATAAGTTAATGAATGATACAAAGTGTTACAGCAATCTGGGCACTTCATCTCAAATAATCAATGATTTGATTGTTAGAAAGTTAAAAGTCTGCTTCTAAGTTTACATGAAAACAAATCATCAAGAATGGATGAGATTGATGGCAAATTACTGAAAATGGCTGCAAGTGTGATAGCTTCACCAGTCTGCCATTTGTTTAATCTAAGCTTGACAGAAGGGGTCTTCCCTCAAATGTGGAAATCTGCTAAAATACTTCCTCTTTCAAAAACTACCAATGTTAGCCTCTCGGCAGTCAATAGTAGGCCCATTAGTATTCTGCCTATACTTAGTAAATTGCTGGAAAGGGTTGTTTTTGGACAGATTTCAACATATTTAAACTGTAACAAATTGATTTTTGAATCACAGCATGCATATAAGGAAAATCACTCGACATGTACAGCTCTTACAGAAATGACATAGAATTGGTTGTTTAGCATAGACAAAAAATTGATAGTTGGTGCAGTGTTTTTGGATTTTAGTGCTGCATTTGATTTAGTGCATCATCAAATGTTACTTGAAAAGTTATCGGCATACAGATTTGGTGCCACTCCTCTGAAATGGATACAAAATTATTTAACATCTAGATCACAATGTTTGTTTTTTAATGGAAGCTTTTCATCACCTCAACAAATGCAGTGTGGTGTACCACAAGGCAGTTGCCTAGGACCATTGCTGTTCTCGATTTTTATTAATGACATTCCATTTTTCCTAAAAAGGTGCAACATAACTCTTTATGCAGATGATTCTACACTTTACTTTGCAGCAACAAAGATATCAGAGTTAAAAGAAACACTGCAGTTGGATTTGCAGGTGCTTCTGGCCTGGATTAATGAGAACAGCCTAACCTTGAATGTTTCAAAGACAAAGTGTATGTTATTTAAAGCTAGGAATAAAAAATGTGATGATAAACTTGATATTGTGCTAAAGGATATGGACATAGAACAGGTTTAAGAGGTGAAACTTCTTGGAGTAACATTTGATGAGCAGCTATCCTGGGCAAAACATGTAGATACGGTGGTGAAAAAGATGGGAAGAAATATGTCTTGCATTAAAAGATTCAGATCTTTCATGACTTCAGCCTCTAGAATTTTGGTGATTAAATCATTAGTGCTGTCTCACCTGGACTACTGCTCTGTGGTATGGTCAGGTGCAGCTCAGAAACATCTGGCTAAACTACAAACCGCACAGAACAGAGCGGCCAGGCTGGCACTGGGACTGCCCTGTGTGTGGACTCAGAGCTCTGCTGAGCTGCATGTGCGTCTGTCGTGGCTCAGAGTAGAGGAGAGACTGAAATGTATTGTTTTGTGTTTCCTGAGGAATAATATTGTTTGTGGAAAACCTTCTCTTTTGTTCAGCTTGTTACATTATGTGAGAAATGAGCACAATTATTCAACCAGGCAGGCAGCTTTTGGTCATTTGACTCGACCCATTCCAAGAACAGAAGCAGTGTGCAGGTCTGTGCTGTTCAGAGCTGTGACTCTGTGGAACAAACTGCCACATAACATCTTGACTGCTACTACGAAAGGCGCATTTAAAACACTTTAAAAAAAAAAATACTTTGTTGAAAGCCTTAATATTTGAATAATTGTGTAACAGATTGTACTGTAATATGAAATAAGTTGAAATGTATAGTTGTTCTTATGATGTGATCATTTGATATGTTTTGTGTATTTGTTACTCAGACTACTGCCTATGACCACCGCGTACTGTACTCCCTCTCACCCGTGTTTTAATTTGATTAATTTCACCTTAACTTGATTTCAACCATGGTAAACCGTTGCTGTATTGTGGGCTGTAACAGCGCAACACATGATCGCCATGGGAAAAACATAGAAAATGGGTTAATTTTCCACCGCTTTCCTGCCTGGAGACGCAACCACGGAGAACAAGTGTCAGAGATAACGAAGAGTCGTCGGCTCGCTTGGATCGCGGCTGTAAGACGACCGAATATAACTTTCCACAGTATCCCGATGTCAATGAGAGTGTGTTCCCTGCATTTTCATTCTGGTAAGTTAAAGATGCACGGTTTTATTTTATAGCCTACATTGTTTCTTTCCTTCAACCGCGACACCACAAACATGCATGAATGCGCGCCCAGAGACGGTTGATATAGCATTTCCTCCTCTTCGTTACTAACTACACTTTTGAAACACATAGCAGCTAGTTAAAAGTACATTACATGTGTGAGTGGTTGTTAGCACTACAGGTTAGCAGCTACTAACCTAGCAGGTGCCAGAGCCCGTCTGAGCACAGCTTACCTTTGTACGAATTACTGTGTTCCCAATGTTTGCTGGATTTATGATCTGCAGCTCAACTGCACATGAGACTCCAAGTACTTGTAGCTTTGGAACTGTTCTGAAGTATAGGCGCTCACACCACAAACAAGGTAGCCGAAGACGTCCGATATGCAAAACGGTGGCAACAAGTCGTCGGTGCTCCACTCATTGTTCGGGACTTCATATGGATCCAAATTATTAATAATGCTGATTTTGTCAACATACCGGTCCCTGGCTTCTCTGTTTAATGTGTCCCGGTAAATTACAGATCCTTTTCGGGATTTAAACATCTTTTTTCTATCTATTCTACTTCTACTTCTCTTCGTTCAACAACGTTATGTCAGCGTTAAGTTAATGTTCGCGTAGCTGTCAACATGGCCGCCACGTCCCACAATGCAACGCAAATCCCAAGCCCTATTAGGTGCATAGCATAAGGCCTCCGCCATGCATTTTCAATGCATAGGCGGGCGCCTAATAATATGACATGGGTCACTCTTGCTAGATTAATCAATGGAGGATGGGGCTGGACCACCCAAGTCTGCTTTTGAGTAAAAGTTGCCAGGTGTTTGTGGTTAAGTTTACTACAAAATTCAGATGAATACAGAAAACTGGTCAGTAACTGATGAATATTTTGCTATACCTAACATTGTTTTTATTTTAATAAGATTTTCTTTGCCAGTGGAAGTGTTCCTAAAATGCCCTAAAAGCTAAAGTGCCCATCTGTATCAACCACTTGTCCTTGGAGGCTCAATTTTCTCCATTACAGAATTTTCAGGGACTGCATAAAATCCTTCAGAGGGCCGCAAACAGTCCCGGGCCTCACTTTAAGTACCCCTGTATTAGAAATTATCAGTTGTTAGCATTGATAGATAAGAGATGTGTTTTGGAATTGCTCTGACTGAGTTTTTTTCAATTGTGTTATTATAATAGGTTTTTATTTGAAGTTGTTTTCTTTTTTGGCCTTTTTTGGCCTTTTTTGGCCAAAAAATGATCAGTTGTTAGCATTGATAGATAAAAGATGCTCTGATTGAGTTGTCTAGCTAACATAAACTGGCCCATTTCAAACTCACTCAAATCCTTATGATGCCCATTTGTTCGACTTCCAATACAGGACCAAATGTTCTTGTATATGGGCAACTAAGGCTACGTTCACACTGCAGCCTGAAGTGACCCAATTCCGATTTTTTTGCCCATATGCGACCTGTATCTGATCTTTTCATAAAACAAACAATGAGCACGCTTGCTACGTATGACGTCATCGCGTCCTCTACTGCGCATGCGGGACACTTAGGTGTATGAATGCAGTTGACACAGGAGATCACATACAAGTCGCATATATTTGGAAATGTGAACGGACACGGAAAAAAAAACGGTTTCACAAAAAAATCGGAATTGAGCATCAAGGCCTGCAGTGTGAACGTTGCCTAGAGGTGCCATAAAGAAAGAGTCTATATGTGGAACCTACAATAGGGTTACCACATTTATTTGGAATTTTATTTGTGATTATTTGGTGATTTTAAGTTTCAGTATTTTTTTTCCCTGTGAAAGTGGGAGGCAGAACTATTGTTTCTCTCTTGTTGCGCTGGGAGCGGTAAAGGGGTGGACGCTTCCGCCGTTTCTTCAGACGTGATCTGGAAGAGAAACGATTTGCATCCTGTCCTCACTTCTCCTCTTTCACCTGCTTAAAAGGTTAGTAAATCACCAGATATATTTGTATTCAGCCAAGCATTAGTTTAGTTTGTTTTGTGTATTTGACGTTGTTTTCATCAGTATAAAAATAACGTAAAGTGACTTTTGGAAGTACATTTTCCCGAGCGGCCGCCATTTTGAGCGCCACGAGTCACACAATGGAGATAGTTAGTTGTTGGGTTTATTTTGGAAACTCCTGAGCACATGCTGTAGCTTTTGATAATAAGGATCTAAATACACTTATGGGGAAATAAGCATTTTATTTGTATTTCGCACCGGTTTATTCTGTGAATTGTTGTTTAATTCTGAACTTTGTTTATTGGGAAATGGTTAAAGTTAACATGAGCACATTCCATGCTGCATATTTCAGTGACCTGTACATTTTACAGCAGCTTAATTTTGCACTAGTTTGGTATGCACATTTCTTGTGGAGTTAACACTTCATTTAATTGTTTTGAACCAGTAGTAGGCCCCCTGTGATATAAAAGGGAGTGACTTTATGCACAAAGACTGAATGTAAATACATGATTATACAGATGTGTTCATCTCAAGAATATAGGTGACCAAGAAGATTTGGTAACATAAAAGTGGAACTGAAGATGGTTTAAAGGACTTTTAGAACTGAATTAAGGAACTGAGTAAACAGAGTTTAAACAAACTCAAGTTAAAATGCAGCAATGTTTGTGACAAAATAATGCTAAATAAAAAGAGACGTGATCTGGAAGAGAAACTATTTGCATCCTGTCGTCACTCCTCCTCTTTCACCTGCTTAAAACAGGTAACATATTTGTTAATGTGGTCATCATACTTTGAGACCCGTAACATATACAAAGCTACGTCCTAGCTAGCCTTTCCATTGATCACTGTATTTCCAATTTTATAAAGCTCTTTAATTATTTACATTGTGGGACATCTTTGTTAATGACATTTTTTGTATATTTGCTCCATTTATTTTGCTATTGCAGCATCACACTTCGTGTTCTCAAACATTCTGTTGGTAAAATGGTATTTAAAATGTACCGTATTTTCGAACTATAATGCGCTCTTAAAATCCTTAAATTTTCTCAAAAATCGATGGTACGCCTTATAATGCGGTACGCCTTATATATGATTACTGTACTTGTGCTTACTGACCGACTTTATGTGGTACAATGGGCTCAAAAATCTGTTAAAATCTGTAAGTACGACTTTGGTTAGCAACGAAGCCTCTCCGCTCAATGGATATTCGGAGCTTGACGGTACACTGTGTCACCACCTGATCGGCCCCTGAGCAGTCTACAAGACTGCCTGGCTGTAATGTCTAAACTAGAAGAGAATTCATGTATGGCAGCCCACCCCGGAGTACGTGCTAGCAACAATAAACCAAGTAAGTTAATTCAATCTAAAAGTTACGTTTATTTTGGCCTTATGTTAGAAACGGCATTGTCATCCAACTTCTCTGTCCTCCCAATAGAGACGGATAACTCTTCCTCTTAGGAGAGAGCTGTGTAAGGTGATCAGATTTGATTTCTCTAATGAAAACCGGGGCTGTCTCTGATTTTGTTAAGCACAGAATCTCTACCTGGGGGTTGGTTTGTTTAGTCTGAAAAGCAACGCCGAGGAGGCGGGGAAGGCTCGTTTGGCAAAGCTCTTCTACATCGGGACAATGGCAGGACAGGGTAAATACCTCTTGTTGCACTAAACGTTTTTACTTCATCATGATACATTGAAATCGAGGATATTTCTGGGGACAGCTTTTGCCGGGGACCGGAAATCGGGGACGTCTGATCACCATACTGGAGGAGCGAGTGTTATTACACACTTGGGAAGTATATGTAATGCATCTTATAATCCTTTGTGTTTTATGTTGGGACATAGACATACATAGACCCATTAATTCACAGTGTGCCTTATAATCCGGTGCACCTTATGGTCTGAAAAATACGGTACATGGGCCCAAAGGACATGACCAGAACTGGTGGGACCAAAAAGTGTCCATTGCATTTTTTGGTCATGGCGGTCCACCATGATTAGTAAAACTATATGTGGAAACACATGACACACCAGAGGTTGTATGGTCACATTGTGTTGTTTAAATAATTCAAATAAAGCATAGTATTCTATAAGAAAGAGCGTAACCATGGTAAAAAATAATAAAAAATGTCTGCACTATGTTGATTTTGGGAGAGACGGCGCCAGTGCCACATTTCCCATCCTTTGGTAAAAGTGGTTGTCAAACACTGCTAGAGATTCTTTTCAGAATTTGATGAAGTATACTGTTGATGTAATTGTTGATGTTTGAGTTCTGTAATTGTAAATAATACAATTAGGCTAACAATAAGGAAAAACATCCATGTTCAGTAAAGTGGCACCCTAAGGTATGAAACATAGTAAGAGAATATGAGAGAGAGAAACGAGATGCAGAGACAGGACGATAAAGGGGAAAAATAGGGCAGAGATCAGTTAAGGTATAGTTTAAATAATCTAATTTTACAAAATCTAATATTTCATTTTGTACCCTAAACAACTGTACTCAACTTAGAGTAGCACTACAACTACAATACTAAGAACATGTTTTTACCTAATTAAAAATTGTTGTGCAATCATTAATGTGGAATAAATCAGACTGTAATTTAGAAACAACATCAAGCGTGACACTTTTACAGGCACCCAGGCACTGCCTCTCACAGCAGGGGGCTCACTTTATAAAGACTACCTGCCCAGGTTTATCACTCTCTTTTGCCCGCTGCTTGGAGCAGCTTCGGGGAGAACACTCATCTCTTTGCCTGTGAGCCCTCTTAACAAGTAGCTTGCACCAGGGAGACAAGCCATGGGCCCACATGGGGTTCGAATACCCACAAACGTGCTCAACTGGGAATGGAGCAAAGTCTGCACTCTGTCTTCTGCCTAATCAGACACCGGAGTAAGGAACCAGTCTTTTACAGAAACCTGGTTTTGGAAATTTTTCTCAGTTTTTGCAGGAAGCTGAGCCGAGACCTCATGAGACAGTTTCCCCATGGCTGGACGATGCCTAAACATTAGGACACCGCCTCCCCACCTGTGCACCGCCTCGCAGGGGTTTTTTACTGAGCAAATCATTCTTTATAATGTTAATTCCTCGAATAATGTTTTATAAAACTCAGGTTTTGCATCGTGAATGGGTTGAACATAACAAATGTTGTTATAAATTAGTCAAGCTAATTTGATCTCATTCCATATCCTTTAAGATGAACTTTGGTTCTCTAACTTGGATCTGCAGTGAACCAGGATTCACTGAATCCTTCTGATGATGGTTTTCAACAATTGTGTTTGTCCTTTTGTTTCCTTTGTGTGTGCATAGTTCCTTCATGCAGAAGAAACACTCTTAATCAATTATTTCAAAACAAAACATTTGAAAAAACATTCAAGAGAATATATAATTGGTACTCCACATTCTCTTGATCTCTTAATGGCTCAGTAGATAGAAACTAACATTAAAATAAAGCTTGTGTTCAAAAAGGAAGTCTCACTTTAACATAAATGTAGGTCCGTGTCTCTTGTCCATTTTTAGTTAAAGCAGTCAGATCTTCATTCAGTGAAGTTAGTCGTGGTGAGTCAAGCAGGCAGAACTTTTGGCACACTATTTTCTCAGGAAGGTCTGATTGTACAGTTCTGTATATGAAGGCTTAAGATTATTGCACAGAATTTAATGCGGGCATGAGCATATCATCGAAGAAGCTTCGAGGGATTAATACATGCAACTACACAGTTCCTATCGTTCAAAAAAGGGACTGATATCAGACTTTCAGAATTTGGTACAAGCCTTAGCAGACCCTAAGGACTAATTTGCATGCTTACACTTCTTAGGAAGGGTATTTGAAAAAAAAAAAAAAAAAAAAAGGAAGGGTATTTGGCCAGTGCAGTCAACTGGTTTCACACACACACACACACACACACACAGAAACACACACACACACACACACACAGAAACACACACACACATATATATATATTAGTGCTGTCAGTTAAACGCGTTATTAACGGCGTTAACGTAAACCCATTTTAACGCCGACAATTTTTTTGTCGCCGTTAATAGCGCGTCAAAACACACAAACACCGTTCCCTAATGTTTTTCCCCCCGCCGCGCTCTCCGGACTGTGTTTCTTTTACCCTCTGCGCTTTCCGTAGTTTCAAGAGTGCTAGAAAACTGTAGCAAAACAGACCCGCGCTCACTGTTGCCAACAGTTTCTTTTACCCTCGGACACATGCGACTTTGGGCTTCTTTTTTCTAAAAGCGCTTCCAAATTTCCTGAGTCACGGGTTGCGGTTTTTTGGGCAGGTTTCTGAAAGTGAAATCGCTTATTTGGGCTCTAAAATAAGTGACGAAATAGGGGTTTTTATGAGACCTGCCTGCACTAGACGCTTTGAGTGTATCCAGCTGAAATATCCCTCCGCCATAGGAAGTAAAGGCAGACAGAGCAACTCTGCTCGTATTTTCTGCAGTTTACGGTGCAATAACCGGTGATAACTGCTGAAAGTAGATTACATGGTGCAGATCACCATTTTAAGCAGAGATTGGTTCTGAAGATGAGTTTTTACACGTTGATAACAGAAACCCCAACCCATAAACCGTACTTTAATGCTTATTAATTTGTTGTCTCTGTATTTGACAAACCAAGGATGAATCACGTTGCCAAACGAAGTACCTGGAGTTACTAATCAGTTCCTAAACAGTCTCTTTCAAGGGTATTAAGCTCCTGGCCCATTTGCAAGCAAAGTGTAAGACTGGAATGACCTGGAAATTTAAAACCTTTTTCCAGGCTTAAACTCTATGAATATGGAGAGAAACAGCAAGCAAAAATATTCAAAGAAATTATTGTTGTTGGTGTGAAAGCTCAGAATTAGATGTGTGAGAGAGAGAGAGAGAGAGAGAAGAAATGAACAAAACTTATGACTTTATTAAAATGTAAAATTTTTATTAATTTATATGTTTATGCATAATACCATGTCTATCTTTGTTTAAGAGGCAAAAAAAATATATCGGCATGAAAACAGGTATTTATTTACACATTTGTTTACACACTGTGTAAACATCAGGACATCATGATCAGTCATATAGCCATTATAGTCCAGAGTTTAACATTTGGCACCAGAATGTTTTCATTCCAATTCTGAAAAGTGCTTGAAAAATAACAAAATAAAAAAATTTTTGTACAAGCATGTATTTTATTAGTGTCATTTATTGCAAAATTGCATATTAAAATGCCCAAACAGGCTATTACACTTTCAGAAATAAAAGGATAAAATATGCGATTAATTTGCGATTAATCTCGAGTTAACTATCGACATTATGCGATTAATCGATTAATCGCGATTAAAATTTGTAATCGTTTGACAGCACTAATATATATATATTTCACTACAGCAACACGTGGTGACAATAAATTACTCAAGTAAAAGTGGAGAATACTCTAGTATAAAATAACTCATGTGAAAGCAGAAAGTAGACTCCAGTAATACTACTCCTAAAAGCGCCTCTTTTTTTAAATTAAAAGTAACTACACTCAAAAAGTAAACACGAGCTTTTGTCCACTTTATGTTAACATTTAATTTCTGGTTAACACATAATGAGGGGTTTGTTGGATTAAAAACAAACAAGTCAATTTAACCTGACAAACATTTTTTATGAGTTAACATAAAGTGGACAACACCCCTGCTTCACTTTTTTAAGTGTATTACTCATTTCTGCCAATGATTAAGCATCAATTTTGGCAAAGCATTGTTTCACTAACGCTACATCACAATATTAAAAACATTGATGGCTAGTTCCGGTAACACAGTAAGTTGGATAAAACGTCATATTATAGCATTATTTGATGATAAAAAATAATTAAAGGCAAGTCCAATCTTCTTGTGTGGTGAATAAAGGTTTTCTTAATTCTTAATTCCTTCTGCTAGTTCTGTTAGTGCTAGCATGTTGTGCTGCTTCTTGCTGGGCTGTTAGCAGCTATTCTGACCTCCTCCTCAGTCTGTCCCAGCTGGGTCACATCTCTCTCCTTTTCCTCCTTCTTCCTCGGTGTTACTGCTGAGCACTCGGTGGGACCAGTGCCATGTAGCGTTATCTATAACGCTCTGGATGGGACTACTTCTGCATCTGACCCCGATGCGCCCGCAGCTCCAGTCACAACTGTGGTGCCAAATAGATGTGTTATTTTGGTAAATTTGGCAGCATCCACCTGTAGGTTTTTGAACCGATTCTCTCTGCACCCCCTTGCGTTTTTGTGGTTTATTATCCTTTTTCAGAGATGGAAACTGTGGCCTCTCTAACTCCTGTCAGCTCAAATGGCTACATTTGAAAACCTTGCCCGGAGGATGAGAGGAGGGGCGGCCTGACGAGGGTAAGAGATATCCAGAAGAAAACAAAACAATGCGCCTTTTGTATCATATCGCTGCGGTTGATAAAATGTATGTAAAAGTTATTTTCTTCATGAATTAATTCAAATGATTAATAAAGTATTTATTATTTATTAATTAATAAATACAATATATATACATACATTTTTGATTAAATTATGATGCTGTTGTGCACACATCATGAGTCATGATCCCCTCTAAATTTTGGAAAGAGTGGTATTGATTAGTTAAGTTGATCAAACTGTTAAAAGATCACTGGATCCAGTATTCTCAGAGAAACTACCAGGGCATGATTTATTCTTAATGTATTGCCTGTGTGAGAAAGGTGGTGCCACAGCCCAAAGAGGACTTCTTTTGAGGCTGTTTGACTCCAGAAGAGGGGGCTGAAGGGTGAATTTTACACTGAGCTTTGTTCAGCTTTGAACACAGTAAAGATATAATGTGGCAGGAAAAATGGCGATTTGGCTTCAAAATAAGAGTATTCCCATGAGGAAGGTAGAATGTCGGGGCTGGACTGGTGTGTGTTGTGTTAACAGTTTACACCTGCGGGGTAATTGATATTTTTGCTAAAAAAAAACAATGTGACAGTGTAGACTTTTCCTTCCTTCCTTCCTTCCTTCCTTCCTTCCTTCCTTCCTTCCTTCTTATGTCCCTCTTTTTCATCATACAAAACATTATATATATATATATATATATATATATATATATATATATATATATATATATATATGGTCCCTTTTTTATATAGATCCTATTTTCTGGCATTTAAATATGTGCCAGAAATGTTCTAACAGTGCAGACTGAATAATTAGGAATGTCCGTCTCTACATGGGCTTACTCTTTTCAAAGGCTTAATCAAAGGGTTTCCCCTCTACCGCTTTATTGAACCATGGATTTATTTTGAAAGATTTGCCTGGAAGTCATTATGGTGTAATTTGGCTCTCTTGATACCAGTGCGAGCCCCGGGCTTCCAAATAAGGAATTTGGCTGTCGCCACGCGGACACACGGACGGACAAGGACGCTCCAGAGCCGCGAGCTGGAGACGGCGGTTCCCGAGACGGGCGCGAGCTTCCCTTTGATCTGCGGCTCCGTCGCAACTCTCACATTCACCTGGAGGAGCGTGCGACGTGCGTGCGGAGAGGATTTCCAATTTGGAAAATCGCCTAACTTTTCCAGACAATTATGCTCTAAGGATTTTTGGAATTTCAAAAAACAAACAAAACAATTTAAAGAAGACATACTGAAGTGAAATAAGGATATTTCTGTCCGAAAGGAAGAGCAGCCGCGGGGAAGTTTGATTTTGGAGCAGTGGGTAAATATATCAGAAGGGGAATACTGGATTTGCTGAATCCGTTTTACGCACTGGGAGCGCATCAAGCGGACAACCTGAACTCCTGACAGTTTTTCTATATTCTTCATCCCTGAAGCGTCGCACTTATCTTGCTCTGGGTGAGGCGAGTTTTGTCAGAATAAAAACGCGTTTTGTGGACTTATCGCAGGACTTAACCCTTCTGGGATTTGTGAATACGCCGCGGACGCACGGAGCACTGACCACTGCCATGCCTCGGACGGAGTGATAACTTATTCAAGGTAAATTATTTCTCTTATAATTTCAACGTCCAGTTCACTGTAACTGATGTGGTAGTGGCTGGTCTGCTCATCACAAAGTTTCTTGTAGAAACATTTTGGAATACGGTGCCTTTTTGGTTTGGCAGACTAACATTGGCTAAAGGACAAAAATTAAAAAAATAAAAACGCAAAAAGATATCAGATATTAAAATATGTGAGCTGTGGTTTAATCTGGCGGTTGATCATCTTTGTGTCAGGTCAGGAACCCGCTCAGTTGTTCCCAAAGCTCACACGCCCAGTCGGTTTGGGGCTCCTTCTGTCCGTGGGGACGGAGTGCGGCGCGTCTCTCTGGGGATGCGGTGTCGTCCAAACCCAGCCCTGTTCAGAAACAAGGCAGCTGAACCATTCTTTGTTCTTCTGCTGAAGGTAAATAGGAGCAACAGCGTCCACCGAAAAACAGCGAGAAGAAATAAGCGCAACTACGTGAAGTAGCTCGCTGCGCACCACAGAATTACATGCTTATCCACATTCTTATTTTAGAAGGTGCATACTTGAAAATAAAATACCAGCATATAACCAGCTATTTGAGTGCATATTTAAAGAATGCAAAGAAAAATGTAAACACACGCAGTAAGCGACTCGGGTCCGGATAAAAATAATTCCTGGCTTTTAATTGATAATTTCTACACTTATTCACACTTTAAAGTGAGTCCTAACATGCATTTATTAATTACAAAGACGTCGACCAAGCAAAGTGCAGGACTGCCCCTCAGATTTCTCTATATGCAGCTTCCAGGTGACATGGATCTTCTTTCAAACAACCTGAAACAGGAACTGCATCTGCAGGAACACATCACTATATACTGAAGTCATGTCTTGGGGATACTTGATGAATAGGTGCTGTAATCATGCCTCCAGAGATTATTGGGGGGGGGGGGGGGGGGGGGGATCTGAGTCTTTGCAGTAGGAGGCGGATTAAGGGGCTGTGGCGCACTGTCTCCAGCTGATGGCCCTGCCTCTCAGGAGACCTCTTCACCACAAAATGAGTTGTCTTTCACGGTCTTCTGCTTCGATAGGCCTCCCTTATGTCGTCTTGTGCTAGAGTAGGACTTAGTCTGCCCAAGTTGTGACAAGCAGGCAGGGCACACTCAGGACCTGGGGAGGAGGAAAGTTTGGAAACATTGCAGATATTGGGATTGCTGCGGTCAAATACAAGAGCTAATAATTCATTTTTATTTACAGGCAAAGGTCGATATTTGATCTTCAAAGGTGTTTTTTATATAGTTAGATCAGACTGTTGGGGGCGCTATAGAACACCCATTCCTGCCTCTGCTCATTCCTTGTATAAAATAGACAGCTTCAGCTCCATTGGTTGGAGACTGAACTGCCGGCTGTTGAATAAATCAAGAATGCAGGGTTTTATTTCAAAGAGATCTGAGATTTCTGACAAAACAGCCATAACCCTAACCCCCTTCAGTTGGGTGCTAACATGAGAATGTGAATTTACTTGTTTCGTGTTGCCAGTCCTAAAATACAGCATGAAAGATCAGTAAGTTTTGAAGGTGTGTGCAAATATTGTTAGTTTTTGTTTTGCGTTTACATAAAAATGGCACAACACCTTCTGTTGAAGGCAGATTAATGCAATTCTGCCTTGGAACTAATTAAAAACCTCCAGTGCCACCTGTTTTTAAAAAGCTTATTAGATATTAATGGGCAAATAAGGCTTGTATTGGAAGCAGTCACGTCTTTCTTGGTAATGCTGATCATAGAAAAGCATTAAACATAATCAATAACAGCCGGTGCATCTCTGACGTATCTTTCAACATTCGTAGCTATGACACGATCTAATTAATTTTACTCAAAGCAGAGTTAATTTTACTCCTGCTGCAGCTAAAACAATGTAGTGTACTTACTAATGGAGCTATAATAATGCTATGTAAAACATTCATGTCTTGTTTGTAAGGAATAAAACCCTGTAAATTTAACTATATTCTTTCAGTATATAGTGAAAATATACTTGTTAGCAGAATATTCCTTTTGTCGTTCTGCTCACATAAAGCATTATGTGTTAGTACCTGCTTCACATGCATTAAACATTATACCAGTAGTCTTATAGTTTTTCTAGCAAATACTCAACTACCCCCAATTTCTCTTTCTTAAACATGAGGGATTAAGTGTAGCGGCCCTCTTTCAGTCAGCTGATCAGCAGTTTGCAGCAATAGGTGGGGTAGGGATGGCGCTGCATTACTCCATGCTCCCATCAGAAAAAAGAACAATTGGTTATTCTGGCACCACTAGTCTGTGGAATCTCTTTAAAGGGCTTTAAACCTTTGCAACGGTTTAATGAACATTTTTATAGTTTCGATAGCTTGTCTATACGTTTTCAAAATTCAAACCTTGAAAAACGCTTTAATAAACACAGCTCTCAATGGTACATTCTGTGTCACACGTAAATTAGAAAGTTTAACCATTTAAAAGAAAAATATTCTATCAAGTTTTCAGATTTTTCTCATCAGAAATAGAACACTCTTCTAGCAGAAATGGCAGTGAAGCAACATGGAGTGTTTTAAAAAAAATACAGAACTTTTAGCTGCTGAGGGTTGGAAATAAGAGAGCTGAAAAGCTATAGCCAAACAGTTTTCCACCTCACACTCCTAAAGTACAGAGAATGCAGTTATAATGGAAGATGAAATACGGTGGATAACACTTTTCTCACCTGGAATTGTTCTTTTCCTGTGCATTTCTAAACCCCTCACGAAATCACATGTTCTCAAATAGGCAACTGTAAACAAGTACCTAATGCGTTTATTGTGATATCAAAATGGATGCTTTTAAGCACAGGAAAAGGAATTTAAAAAATGATATTTCATATATTCCTTGTTTATGCTTCACACAGCTGGAGAAAACGCTTTCACTGCTTTCTGGAATCAGATAAAAAAGGAATTTAAAAAGGAGGAATGGTTGGATTGAAAAAGTCCCTGCTTTTAAAGCCTTGTTATTGATACTGGTTACAAACCTTTGACCCAAAAGATACATCATTATCCAGTGATTGACACAGTACGAAGTATATATGTGTTTCAGTTCAACCTTTTTGTCACACTGCCCTAATTTCCATGTCAGGCCGATGACTAGAGGGCCCAGCGTACAGGACTCTTCTGATCTTTTAAAGTCACAGGCATTTCTGGGACTGAGTCAGGTTTAGGGTCTGACAAGCATCACCTCTGCTTCCCTCAGTACAGGTACAGCATGTTAGCAGTCAACTGTTTTATCTCCAGAAAGAAAACAGATAAGCGAAGGGAAGTCAACAGTGGAGCCCTGACAGGCACTGCTGGCTCCGAGTCGCAGGGATGAGACAAGCCAACAACGCAACACTGGCCTTTTCAGAAGCATTCATGCATGTTTTTTTAACCTAGATGTCCTCTTTTGTTTCTGCATCCACATCCTCTTGCAGCTTCGGAAAATACCCGTGCTGTCGACTCCCTCACCCTCCCTCTGTCTTTCCATCCACTGATCACTCCCTTTTCAAACAAGGCCACAGTGTCCAAGGCTGTGAGCCGTCAAAGAAGCTCATATGTGAATTTGTAACATCAGAGGGACCAGCATAGACAGTGAGGGGAAACGGGGGAGTCACTGAAAGGAGGGAGGTGAATGAATGGACGGGTGACAAGGAGACAGTCAGTGAGACGATCAAAGATGGATTAAAGACGTGATAGAGAGGGAGCGTAGACAGGCTTCATGACTTTCATATGATGTGCTTCTTGGAGGCCCTTGAACTCTAAAAGCTGGTTTACCCATCATGCTTTGGACGGAATATCCAGCAATCAGTCTTAGTGGACAGGTTATTCACACACTCCCAAACCCAGGGACTTTAAAGTGAAAACTAACTGTGATCCCAGATCCTAAATATTCCTCCTGGCATGCCTGCTGTAATGTAGAAAATTACCTTTTTTTTTTTTTTTCTTTTTTTTTATTGGGACCTAGAGGTTCACCAGATCTAGTAAAACTATTTGTTTCCCCGATTAGGGACAAACTGAGCCTTGGCAAGACACTTAATGAGGCTTGGTGTGTGGGGACAGAGTCAGGAACTGGATTATTACAGATGCAAAAGTTCAACTGCAATATTTAACCGAGTTCTTCCAAAAGCTGTTTGCAAATCTTAAACTTACTAAATGTTATTATATTGGATTGACTATCTAGTTCAATCAATCAGACATTAGTATGTAATGTCAGAACATTTGGTAACCTGGCACAGACGTTTCTGCAGCAGAGGCCATAAGGTTTGGTTGGAGGGGTACTCCTTGAGATAAACATGAATTTAAGTTACATGAAACTGAAATTCCACAATTATCCTCTTAATATGTTGCTACTCATTTATGAATGGATGCTGTGACAGGAAAGCATCATTGGTCCCGTTGCTAAGGTATAAAAGCAGTGCTCGGTATCAGCTCTTTTATCTGGAAACCACTGCAGTCAGATCATCTGAGCCGAAACAAAGAATGCTGGCTGCTTGTCAGAGGTGTTTATGAGCAGAAAAACACAAATGTTGTGTAGACCGAAAACTGTAGAACATGATCCTTTGCAACAGATGGTGTTTTTTCTTTAGTCCAGGCTGGATAGATTATTTTTTTTTTGTTAAACTGTAAAATCTATTACATTGCATCGTGCTTCTAAATCAAAAATTACTGTATTGCTTTTTTAGAAGCAAAACACCACTGTGACAGATTAGAACACACATGTCTGGATTTGCAAGGGACAAACTTTAGAGACACATGTTATGGTTTGCAACTGCATTAAGCAACTGTGGGGTAAATAATAACCCAGGTGTCATACATGTTACGGGCTAAAGATTTATTAATGAATTCATTGTCTCTATCAGTCTCTGGAATATGGGAATTATGTTGTTCTACTCTTACTGTTGACCTTTTCACTCTACTGACCAATCTGAACAATAAACTGTAATTGATGATGTTTGAAACCCCCCAAAGCTGACAATACGGTTAGGATTTGTTCAAGTATTCTCTTCCACTGTTTGGTGCATGTCAGCATCAAAGTATATCCATATGTTTTTAAATATGATCATAAAGTCAATTTTGTTTTTGAATGTTACCACCAATAAGGATTAATATAAGTTGCTCAACTAAGCAACTTCACTCTTCACTCTGACCCAGAGTGAAGAGATATTGGGGCGGATGATAATTCAATAACAATATAAATTGATCGATAGACGTGTGGTGCAATAGGAAAAAAAGCGTCAATAAAAAGTTCAGTAGAAGAGCGGTTTTCCTTCCTATTGTATCCTAGCCTATCATGTAGGTTAATACTACAGTCAGTACATCCTCCAAAGCAATCACAAACGCAGACCCAGGAACTCACCAAGCTCTGGCTCCTTCAAACAGTTCAGAGAGCATGTGTTCTTTTTTTCTTATTTAGAAACATGCAGTTTTGGTAAAAAGTTGGTTGAATAAAGGGTTGAGTTTGAATTCAGTGTTTGTGTGTTCATCTAAAAATAGGGGTTTGAAGCGACAGCATAAAATGGCTTAAAATCTATGTTTTGAATTTTTATAAATAATTAGAGATACTGATCGATATTTCTGTTTTATCGACATGCTTTTTTTCCTATATCGTCCAGCCCTAGAGAAATACGTGATGGAGGAGATTTGGAAGGATTTTCAACTTCAGCCTGGGCTACTCTGAGGCATGACCTGCTACAAGATAGTGCCAGAAAAAGACTGATATCAGATACCGGTGCCAACTATCAGTGGCCAAATGTGTACATCTAAGGCTATGCGCTTATTGTTTTGTGTTATTTGATTCCAGTGCAGATTTGCGCATTAGCTTAAGTTGTAAAGATGCATCATTCTTGAAATGAGAGAATACACGGGTGTGACTTGTCGATACATTTTGTACTTTTTATGCTTGTGTGATTCTAAAGTGGCCATTACGCCACCAGCATTGATCACTGTAAGTATTTTGTATTTTTAACTAGAGATGATCAAATGCAGTCAAGAGTCATTAGGAAGCTGAAAAAATAGCCATTATGTTTAAAGCAGATTGGAAGCTTCAAAGCAGACATTAGCACTGTTCCTCGCTAATGCGTAGTCAATTGCAGTCTACTTATATATCAATCACATACTGCCTTTTATACATACTGCCTTTAATAGGATTTTCGTTATCCTATTGTTTGCTACAGAATACCTGCAATTCTGCCAAACAGTTAAAAATTGGTCGGGGCTAGTTGAATGCTTTGGTTAATGAGTGTTGACATCCATTTAGTCCACTATGTGAACATAACGGGGCAAATCAAGGTTTACCTTCTCTTTGACTTCAAAATAAGAGTCTCAAAATGGATACAGGATATCAAGATTAGAGGACACACCTTCATATCTGAAGGTCACAACATTAACGTAAAGTATCAGATAAAGTCCCCTTTTCACAGCAATTGCACAGTGTGTCAAAAGAACAACTTCACTTTAATAAGAAATATGTTGACATTTTAATAGCCTAGTTTTCAGTGATTAAAAATATTATTTTCTGTGATTTCTGGAATCTTTAGACAGACCACAAACCCAGTCTATCATTTTGTCAGACACTGGCAAAAAACATATGACACTTTGCTCTGATTTGTATGCTGAGGCTGGGTGATCATGTGTTTTTATGGCCGGATCAATTCACTACCTGACATTTCTTTATAAGGCCATGCAGAAACTGTCTCCATCGTTTTATGACCTCAGTCTTGGACCCTCCCTATAATTTCTCTCTTTCATATATTTCCTGATTTAAATGAAACTGTAAGAGAAACCAAAGATCTAAATCTTATTAATCTTTATCTGAATTGTTGCGAGATGATGTTATACTGCCACTGCTCTGTACCTTCCTTAACAGATCTTTGAAGTGAGATTCCATTTTTAAGCTTTTCGCCGTTTAAACATTTAGTCTGTTCTGAAAATAAAGCTTCTCATCCAAGAGCTGCAGCCTTCAGGTGACTTTTAGCACCTCCTGCCAGAAACGCACGCTGCTCATACATCCAGAAGAATGAGCTTTTGTCAGTGTGGTAATAGAGTCTGCAGCGCTGCACTCTGTGTCTGTTGGTTTTAGGCAGGAAATGGATTTCATTTGACTTCTGGGTGCAGCCTTATATTTTTGTTGCCCCTGAGTGGTAGCAGTAACAGTACGGTAGGATCTGAGGTGAATGTATGTGAATAAGGGTCTTTAATTAACAGGATTCTCTTCTTAGCTATTTTTGGCTTCATGTTAGCACATTCTGAGAGTGAAGCAGAGGAAACACCTTCACACCTTAGTCTGCTCTGATGAGAGAAGGCCTTCTGACTGCAGATCTGTTTTTAACATGGCACAATATGTGAAACGGGAAAGAGCAAAACCCTTTTTCTGGGCGCATGTTTCTGCTGAAGTCATTGTCATTGCATTGTTTTACTGCAACTAGAGCTTTACTTCAAATGTCATGCAGCAGATGTTTTCATCCAATCTGACTTACACAGGAACTAGAGAAAGGCCTAAGAGCAAAACAGTCCATAACAAGCTGACATTCTGGGTTTGTTACTTTATGATTGGAAATGACAAATGCATTTTCTGCTCTGCACAGCCTCCGGAGATAAACGCAGCAAATTATGGATTAAAAGCCACTCACACATTTCACAGCTTCTTTCTTTTACCCCTTTAATGATACAATCCTCATTTTTGTTTGTCCAAATGTGTCAATATGATTTCAACCCATTTCTTACTTTGCTGAAGCAACATGCTCACAAGCATGTAATCATTATGTGTTGGATCTTAAAGCAGATGGACTACAGCGGCATTGTTACAGAAAGCAGGTTATGGGAAACTTTCAGTAACCTAATCCCAAATTTGGGAAAACTATGGGTTTTCTGTTCCAGAAAGAGAGCTTAATCTAACTCTGAATCTTTCACCTCGGTAACAGACTCTGTAAAGTAAATCATCTAGAAGGTTTTCTTAGAGAAACTTGTTTCTACTGGTCCCGCCTCCCAGAAGCTACTGTCTGAAAGAGAATTTACATTCTTAAGGTTGAGTTGATATTGGTGCTATTTTTTTAAAAATGTCATATGTTGCCTAAAATTGAAGATCCTACTCACAGGCACACACTTTTGTTGTATTGTAATTGGCTTCTCCAAATTGCTGCTTTAAGTCAATATTATTCATTAGTTGGGTATCTCACAGCGCTGATATGCAGACACATTCAGATTAGATTACATTTTCTGCATCGTGCGGCAATTTTATGAAAATGAGAGCTTCTTTATCTGGCCAATAACATGACGCAGAAAGACAACATGGTGAGAAAGGCGTCTGAACTGAAAGACCTAGGCTCAGAACCTATCATACCTATCAAAGAGAAATTTCACAGGATCTTATCAGGGTATGTAATTTAAAAAAATTATATACAAAGTTAGATATGTTATATTAGTTTTAATTGTGTCAAACATTCTGCTACAGCCTCAGACTGGGAATAAAAACCTGTTTAACTCATTCTGTCCAGGTCCCAGCCGTAACAAGATATAAGACAGCACACTGCTGCCAAATATGAAGGAGAATTACTTACTAGAATTATTTTCATGGCGTCACATGTATGTTATCTCATAAATTACAGTACTAACTATAACCTGTATCAGAATTGCATTCTAAGTTTCACCTTCAGTCCAGCAGCGTTTAACTTCCAGGCAGCATTTGTCTTTCTGTCCGTAACAAGTTCATTTGATTAAATATGCATATTCTTGAAATTTTCAAAAGAGGACTTTTGGCTGCAGTGCTGTCATAATTATTTTTCACAGTTGCCATGGTGAATCAATAAATCATGACTCTACTGATGATAGCTTTTTACTCTCTTCATGAATGTTAATCAAGGTTAATATACTCAGGGTTAACTGAACCTGTTAATATCAGCTGTTCCAGAAAGGAAAACTCAGTCTTCCTTCTTTCAGGATTAGCTAACCTAGAGTTCATGGAGAAACTCGGAGGTTGATAAACCTTTTTCTGGATTATTGCCCAGATGCTTCGCCTGTCAGCCAAAAACAGGAAACTGACGCTACAGCTCTCACAGGCTCACAAGAATCAGACCATAACAAATTGTAAAATGTTTCCTGGTTTCAAGAGTCTTAATTTCAGCTGCAGCATTCAGGTCAGAATTTGGTGACAAATCTGCAGCAGCTGTATAGGTCTATCATGCTCATATGATTCTAAATCAATGAGGAACATTTCCCACACCTTGCTGAATCTGTGCCACAAAGAATCAAGGCAGTTGTGAAGGCAAATGAGGGTCAAGCATACAAGCAAGGCATACCCAATAACATGGCCAGTGATTGTAGAATATGCAGTTCAACATATTTATTTGAGGCAAAACTATATCATTGCCCATTACATGGAACTGAGTGACTGAATGAGGAAATTTAAACATGTGAAACCTTAATGACAAACATGAAGCACTGAGCCATGGGTCTGGGCAAGGAAACCTGAGGGGTGATCAGTTCTAGCTTTAATTTGTCTCTCGTGTTTTCCAGGGATCTACAGCTCACTGCATTGCAGCATCATGCCTTGGTGTTATATTCCCAAACAGAAGTAGCAGTATTTCACTTAGAACACAAATGTTGACCATAATATGAACATGTACTGACATCTGAGAAGAAACTGAACTTCTTTCCACAACTACGTCAGCTCTTCTGCTGTGATATGCCGTGAGCTGTCGAAATGCCACAGAAATTAGCCAAATGCATGTGGGCATGTTCACGGTGTCTCCTCCGCATGCACATACTGTACACAGACACCTTGCTTGTGAATTCACAGATGGTTCTCTCTGCTTCCTCCACAGCTTTCTCAGTGGTGGCGTGACCCTCTTTTTGGCTGAAAGCATGACTTATCATCAACACATTATGGTGTCATTTCTGTAGTTTTATACCCCTGGCACTCTGCTGATTTGTTCAGTAACCACAGGCTCATGTATTGTCAAAGAACCATTTCGAGGAACATTATGTGAGTTATTGTGGCCATATATAAACCGATGACCATATGTGCAGCAGTTGCTACATACTCAGATGCATGCTGTTCTGTTTGATGCTTGTTTATTTAAATTGGGACAGCTCTGCTCTGTTGCTCCCTTCAAAAGTATCTCAATAAAACAGGCACAGGTAGTTTCATAGTGCAGGGTGAAATGATCTGTTCTTGCTCTGTTATGATGAGTCCAAGGGAAATCTTTGATCTGAAGGATCTGGATAATCATCCGTGGCTGAGCCCTGATTTCCATCTCTATTCAGCTCTCCCCTGGAAGCTCCATAAGAAGCCATCAACATTGGAACTAATCAGGGTTATTACCACTCTCTCTATTGAACTGCATACTCCTCCAGATGTGGGCTCCCTCTCACCACAGAGCTTGTCCTTTGTGTGGATGTTTCACCCTCACTTAATTTCATCTGCTGATGCATTGTGGCCAATGCTGAAATTGTGTTGGATAGAAAAGTAGACTAATAACTATATATATATATATATATATATATATATATATATATATATATATATATATATATACCACTTAGAAATACACTGCTGCAGATACGGAGATTTAACCCAGACCAGGTGAAAATTGACAAGCTGATGCCATTCCATGATTTCAGGGTTACATATTTCCTCAGGTTGCAACAAGAAAATGTATTTAAATTAGAGAAATTCAATTTACTGATGTCTTTGGGCTTTAGTGAAAGTGCAAATCATCATGTGGCTTTTTTGAGTGCATTTTGAGTAAAAACACACAATCTCATACTTTTGTCAACTTTTCACATGCTAATAATTTTAGCAGAGTCTGAATTCTCTTTGAAAACTAGAATTTAAGCAGATTTTAAAATAACCTTCAAAAAACATGTTTAAACAAAGCAAAATGATTTGAAATCTGACTTTCTTCCTATGTTGTCAATTAACAAGGTTATAATTACCAACTTAACAGCATTGTCTTGGTTTATTCCTTCGAGAACGTAGGTCCTATGCTTCACTCTGACATTTAAAAAAAGCTACCCACATTTCTAAATCTAACATGTTCCATCATTAAATGAGGTTGACTACTCAAAAACATCCAACATATAACATTTGCTATACTGCATTCAGCCTTTCTGTTCTCTACTGCGCCTTATTCTCTCTGAACACAGCAACTCTCCTCTATAGAATATACAGTCTTCTTCCCTCTCTGTCCTTACTTATACTAAAAACATCTAATTTTGTGTCCAATTAGCAGAACTGGGCCTGTGCCAGTCATGATGGACAGAGCAGGAGAAATGACATCATAACTTAGACTTTGTCATTCAACTGCACTTTCACAATGTACATTGAGCAAAATATAAAAGAGACAAACTATACCCTACTTATGAATAGAGCTAAGGGAGGCCATAACTTCTTGATCCACCCTCACCCCCCCCCAAAAAAATTCAATTAAATTTCAATTAAATTTTATTTATATGCGCCAATTCACAACACATCATATCAAGGTACTTTACAAAGTCTAATTCAATCAAATCATACAGATTGGTCAAAAAGTTTCTGATCCAAGGAAACCATGTAAATTGCATTGAGTCTTGACAAGCAGCATTCACTGCTGAAAGAGCGTAGAGCCACAGTGGACAGTTGTCTGCATTGTCGATGGCTTTGCAGCAATCCCTCATACTGAGCATGCATGAAGTGACAGTGGAGAGGAAAACTCCCCTTTAACAGGGAGGAGAACCTCCAACAGAACCAGAACCAGGCTCAGTGTGAACGTCATCTGCCTTGACTGGGGGTTAGAGAAGACAGAGCAGAGACACAAAAGCACAGAAGCACACATTGATCAAGGAATCCTTTCTATGTTATATGGTAATATCAGATGATCTGCCTCCCCTGGATGATGTCACAGCTAACAGAAAGCCAGATCAGATACCTACTCTCAAGAGAAAAAATACATAACAAAAAGTTAAAAGTTGAAATAACAATAAAAAATGCAAACTGGAGTAGGAGTAGAACAACTGAGCAGAGCCAGGAAAATAGACCCTGATGTCCTCCAGCAGTCTAAACCTATAGTAGCATAACTACAGAGATAGCTCAGGGTAAACTAAGCTGCTCTAACTGTAAGATTTGTAAAAATGGAAAGTTTTAAGCCTAGTCTTAAAAGTAAACAGGGTGGCTACCTCAACTGGGAGTTGGTCCCACAAGAGAGGAGCCTGATAACTAAAGGATCTGCCTCCCATTTTACTATTAGAGACTCTAGGAACCACCAGTAGACCTGCAGTCTAAGAGCAAAGTGCTCTGTTAGGAACATACGGGGTAATTAGAGCTCTGATATATGATGGAGCTTGATTATTAAGGGCTTTATACATGAGAAGGAGAATTTTAAATTCTGTTCTTGATTTAACAGGAAGCCACTGAAGGGAAGCTAAAATAGGGGAAATATTATCCCTCTTGTTGATTTTCATCAGAACTCTTGCTGCGGCATTTTGGATCAGCTGAAGGCTTCGAACTGCATTTTGTGGACTTCCTGATAGTAAAGAATTACAATACTCCAACCTTGAGGTAACAAATGCATGGAGTAGTTTTTTAGGGTCACTCCTGGAAAAAATATTTCTAATTTTATTCCAAAAAAGAGGAAACCCTAAAATTTTTATATGGGATTTAAATGACATGTAATGGTCAAAAATAACACCAAGATCTTTTTTTCTTTATTACCAGAGGACAATTTAATGGCATCCAGATTAAGGGGTTGATTAAGAAGGTTATTCTGGTCCAAAGATTACAACTTCTGTCTTATCAGAATTTAAAAGCAGGAAATTTAAAGTCAACCAGGTTTTGATGTCAAGACATGCCTGTAGTCGAAGTAATTTATTGGATTAAGCAGGATTTATGGATAAATAATGCTGAGTGTCATCAGCATAACAGTGGGAAATGAATCCCATGCTGTCTGATAACTTTACCAATCAGAAGCATATATATAGCAAAGAGAATTGGCCAGGGTTCAGTCCTTGGGCCACAAGTGACCCTAGAATTTGAAGAAGATTTATTAAGTTATTAACATGAAGAAACTGGAATCTGTCAGAGAGATAAGATTTAAACCAGCCTAATGCTTTCCCCTTAATCCCTATAGTATGCTCAAGTCTTTGTAGGAGAATATTGTGATCAACTGTATCAAATGCAGCACTGAGATCTAACAGGACAAGTACAGACACAAGTATATTATCTGAGGCCATGAGAATATCATTAGTGACCTTCACCAGAGCTGTTTTAGTGCTATGATGAGCTCTGAAGCCTGACTGAAACTCTTCAAATAGGTCATTACTTTGTAAATGTTCACATACTTGATTAGCAACGAATTTCTCAAGAATTTTAGATGGGAAAAGAAGATTAGATACAGGTGAATATTTTCAGTCACCCAGGTCATGGTCATTCCAAAAAAGTTAAAAAATAAAACAACTGGACCTTTTTGGGAAGTTTGAAGACGTTTCAGTTCCCATCCAGAAAGCTTTCTGGAGTAGTGTGGAGTTCCAAGCTTTATAGCATTGCCCAACAAAGGCCTTGTTATGGCTTAGATAACATGCAAATTGAACCGAAACAGGTCCATCTCTTAGTAACGACTCCCCATTACTCCCCATTAGTGTAGCAAAATCTGTTAGAAATGCAGACTGGTTGGTGATGACCTTGGGGCTGGAATCTAGAGCTATGCTTCCTGCGCATTGTCACCCAGCCAGGCTGGTTACCCTGCTGCACTAGCTAAGGGGGCCTCTGCTATCTGCTGGTTTTTCAACAATACGCATCCAGGCCTCCAATTCTTACACCATCGCCTCCAAAGCTACAAAAAACTACATTTATTACACGTACTGTTATCACTAAAGGAGGCAGAGAAATAACTAGACATCAGACACAGAGAGCAGGAGAGAGAGGGAGACTTAGACAGAGATGGAGAAGCTGATGGAAGGATAGGGGAGGATGCCACAGTAAAGCTAAAGCTAGGCTAGGCTAAGCTAGCGGCCTCTTACCACGCAGAGAAAAGCAAACCGTGTGAAACATGAGGAGTTCCCAGACGTGAAGTGCAGCAACAGAGAATGTGTTAGAAACAGAGAGATGTCACCGCAAAGAGATTGAAGATAAAATTGAGTGAGTCTGGAACACCAAACCACAATCCACAAGGCAGCAACAGAAAACAGGAAGTGACGCAATACGCCTTACACAATCTCAGGAGTTTAACACTGCCTCCTCAGATTCAGTCTGTTCATTGTGTAAAGAAATAAATTAAAAGCTCTGCTGCAATAGCACAAAAAACTTATATTTGATTTGTTGGTTTAATTATGTTACTAGTTTAGTTTTCTTTGGTTGATTTTGTTTCCTAACTTATTAAAAGCCTACGCCAAGGCACAATAAAACATTGACATTTTAACACTGGGATGAGCATCTCCTGCTCTGAGTAGGTAAGGAAACCTAAGTAGTGTTCAAATCACTGGTCACCTGATTGTTTCGTTTCTGGTTGACACTTACAGTCTGTGTGATCCAGAGTACTTTATATTTTATAGGTGCATATTTATGTTCTCATCGGTCAATTCCAAAATAAATGTGTATTGCTCTGGAAGGCTGTCCCTGACCCCCTTTTCCCCGGATGATCTACCAACTGATTAATAAGAAATATGCCATCTGTGGCTAGGAGGAATTGCTGCTCAAGATATGGGTAGCTTGAGAGCCCTTTGGATTTTAGGTGGTTTATGTTGGAATCTTTAAAATCTCAAATAACACCAGCAAAAGTTTTAGTTTTTTTTTCTTTAGGGTCAACTTTTCTGTATTTACGTCTTGTTACAAGTTCAAAGTCCAAATCAGATAGGTTTCAGAAAAGACTGGCTGTTTTAGAAATGTGATATTTTGAATTTCCTCTGTTCAGGAATTAAGTTGGAGTGATTTAATTTCCTCTAGCTAGTGGTGTTGAACTGTTTCATTCCTGACTGGCTTACTGAAGTTCTACATGCCGACTCTTGTAAAAAAGATGTTTGTTTGAGATCCATTCTTGGCTTTCTACCAAATATTGATCTAGAGTGCATCACATGGCAATTTGTTTCATGTGACATAAGTCTTTGTAAAGTTGTTAGGAAGACATTTTCTCTTTATCACTCTTTCTCCCTTTTCAGGGAGAATGAGTGATCACATGTCACATGTAAAGATTTTGTCTCCCCGAAGAGGGAAACATGTAGTCCTGAAGTGCTGACGTTCCAACACGCTGCTGTCAGTTGTGTTGTACAACAGTTCTGCCTAAGTGAAGCATTTATTTGTGACCTCTGTGTTCCACTTCATTACATCCATAATGTTGTTTTTCCCCCACTTAGAGGACATCGCAGCTGGTACTGAGCTCAGCATATTTTGCTGACTCAAGTACTTGTTAATTTGCTGTTTTGCTCTTGCATGTTGAGCTAATGATGGATGAAAACAAAATGTTAACAAAACAGGCAATTTATGCATCTTCTGTTATTCTCTCTCAAGTAACATATTTATGAGCGTTCATATTTCATTTCGTATCTACTTATTTATTCTACTTTCTGGGCTTGTTTTATTTCCTCTCCATCAGCGTATTCCTTTTAATACTGTTCTAACAAATGGTTGCTCTCCACTCAGTCCTCCTCTCCTGTCTTCTTGAATATATCTTACTCTTTGTCTTAGTTCTCTTTCCCTCCAATCCTATTTATTCCCATTTTCCTCTCTGATCTTGAAGGTCTGCTTAACTTTCACTGTCTCCACCTTGTCCCAAACACATGTTGCTTTCTGTTCACTATTTACCCAGAGGTGTTAAAATAAACCCCCAAAGTAGTTAAACAAGCCATGTTACTCCATAGAAAATATGGATTCATATACATATGAAAATAAGTGAATGCTATCATGTTAAAATAAAGATAAAGATAATCTCATGTGAAACTGAATAAAAAAATCAGCAAATTTAAAATTAAACTGAAATTACCTAATTTAAAAAATCCTAATTTAAATGTTCTGATGCATCTCAATAAATCAGGTAAAAAAATCCCCAAAAAATAAATTTGATAGATTTTCTGGACGGATTCTTATTTGTTGAAACGTTTCATCTCCTCTCTCAGGGGTCTCTCGGAAAACAACCCTCAGTAAACAATAAGTGGCCATCAGGGTACGGTCCTCCTCTCCTGTTTTATCTGTTGGTTGCCTGATGGTCCTCTTTTGCATGTGAACAATTAGCTTTGATTGTCACTGTTAAACTTGTTGATCCACTATGCAAAGGCAAGGCAAGGCAAGGCAAATTTATTTGTATAGCACAATTCAGTACAGAGACAATGCAAAGTGCTTTACATGATTAAAATATAGAAAAATAAAACAGAATAAAAGCAAGTAGGAATAAAATGTAGAAACAAAATAGAACATTAAAAACAGTTGGACTAAAAAAGTTAAACTAGTGATGTTTCAGTAGAACAGTTTAACTAGAACAGTCAAAGGCATTCCTAAACAAATGTGTTTTTAATCTTGATTTAAAGGAACTCAGGCTTTCCGCACTTTTACGGTTTTCTGGAAGTTTGTTCCAGATAAGTGGAGCGTAGGAAATAAATGCTGCTTCTCCGTGTTTAGTTTGTGTTCTAGGTATGCAGAGAAGGCTGGAGCCAGAAGACCTGAGTGGTCTGGATGGTTGATACACTGATAACAAGTCTGTGATGTATTTAGGTGCTAAGACATTCAGGGAGTTATAGACTAACAGAAGTATTTTAAAGTCTATTCTCTGAGATACAGGGAGCCAGTGTAAGGACTTTAGAACTGGGGTGATGTGCTCTACTTTCTTAGTCTTAGTGAGGACGCGGGCAGCAGCGTTCTGGATCTGCTGCAGCTGTCTGATCCACTTCTTAGGCAGACCTGTGAAAACACCGTTGCAGTAATCAATTCGACTAAAAATAAACGCATGGATTAGTTTTTCCAGATCATGCTGAGACATTAGTCCTTTAATCCTGGAAATGTTCTTCAGGTGATAGAAAGCCGACCTTGTAATTGTCTTTAGATGCTTTTGGAGGTTCAGGTCTGAGTCCATCACTACTCCCAGATTTCGGGCCTGATCAGTGGTTCCTAGCTGAAGCGACTGAAGCTGTGTGCTAACTTTTGATCTCTCCTCTATTGGTCCAAAGATTATTACTTCAGTTTTGTTTTTATTCAATTGAAATAAAATTTTGGCACATCCATACATTGATTTCTTCTAGTCATTTACTCAGTGCCTGAACTGGTTCATAGTCACCTGGTGACATGGTGATGTAAAGCTGTGTGTCATCTGCATAGTTATGGTAGTTGATGTTGTTTTTTATTATCTGAGCAAGAGGGAGCATGTAGATATTGAAGAGGAGGGGACCCAGGATGGACCCTTGGGGAACCCCACATGTAATTTTTGTCATCTCTGATGTAAAGTTACCTACTGATACAAACAATTCCCTGTTCTTTAAGTAGGATTTTAACCAGTGGAGTGCTGTACCAGAGAGGCCGACCCAGTTATCCAGGCGTTCTAACAGGATGGAGTGATCGACAGTATCGAATGCTGCACTGAGATCCAATAGTACCAGCACGGTGGTTCTTCCACAGTCTGTATTTATATGGATGTCATTAAACACCTTGATAAGGGCGGTCTCTGTACTGTGGTGAGCACGGAAGCCAGACTGGAAAATGTCAAAGCAGCTGGTCGTTGTTAAGAAGGTGTTTAATTGTTGAAACCCAGCTTTTTCAATAATCTTACTGATAAAGGGGAGGTTTGAGATGGGCCTGTAGTTCTGGAGTAGTAGTTTGTCTAAGTTGTTCTTTTTCAGCAGTGGTTTGATAATTGCTGTTTTTAGGGACTGCGGGAAAACACCTGACAGAAGGGACATGTTTATTATCTGAGTCAAATCAGACGCTATGACAGGCAAAACTTTCTTAAAGAAAACTGTGGGTAGGACATCAAGGCAGCAGGAGGAGGAACTTAGCTGCTGAATGATCTGCTCTAAGCTTTTGTACTTTATTTGGCTGAATTGGGACATTTTGTCAGGATAAGTTCCAGTTGGATACAGCTTTGGTTCTGGAGTTGATATGGATGTACAGACTGATCCTCTAATCTTTTGAATTTTCTCAGTAAAGAAGTTAGCAAATTCATTGCAGGCCCTGGTGGAGTGGAGTTCAGAAGCCACGGACACAGGAGAATTTGTTAACCTGTCCACTGTGGCAAATAAGGCACGAGCATTATTAATGTTCTCAGAGAAGAAAGATTCTCTTGCATTTTTCAATTGTAAGTTATATCCGTAAAGTCTCTCCTTATAGATGTCATAGTGAACCTAGAGTCTCGTCTTTCTCCACCTGCGTTCAGCTTTTCGACACTCCCTTTTTTCACCTCTAACTGCTGGAGCATTTCTCCACGGAGATTTTTTCTTCCCAGAAAAGACTTTCACTTTAACTGGAGCAATGCAGTCAATGATGTCTGAGACTTTAGAACGAAAGTTATCTACTAGCTCATCTACTGAGTTGCAGCCCAAGGTTGAAGTAGCAGAGTAATATGGGGGCAATATTGTTGCTTTATCATTTGCAAATGTGTGTGGAGAGTTGTGTGTCTGTATCTCGATTTGTGTGTGTGCAGTGGGATTTGAAAATGTGTAAATAAATCTGTAAATGTGTGAGGAGATTTGTGTGTCTGTACAACAATCTGCAAATGTGTAAAACTACTTGTGTGTAAACCGTTTTGCAAATGTGTAAAAATCCACAAATCTGTATTCAGATATACAAATGTGTACTGAGATTTGCAAATGTGTAAAAAACCCACAAATCTGTATTTAGATCTACAAATGTGTACTGGGATTTGTAAATCTGTACTAAGATTTGCAAATGTGTAAATCAATCTGTAGGCACACACAGAGACACTTGTGTCTGAAGTATTTTCGCTTCAAGACCCAGAAATATAGACAAATCATTGGTTACAAGTCAAGCGGTTTCTCGGTTGGCTCTCTTTACACACGTGATTTTTGCTACACTTCTGCCGTGTGAGATGCACAAATGCGTAAAAAGGATTGTATCTGTAATTTCTTGATTTTCAGCCCTGGGCGCAGGCTCACAGGCTCACAGGCTGCCCTTAGCGCAGGCCCACAGGCTCACAGGCTGCCTCTTCCGGCTGCGAGAGGTCACGTGACTTTCAAGGATCGTATCAAAGCGTTTTGCTACCAGACGGCTGACAAGGCAACTTGTTATAACTAGATAACTTTCTTGTTTTAACGGCAAAAGTTTCTCGTTTTAATGAGAGTCTTCTCTTGCAAAAACGAGATAATTTTCTCCTCATAACAACGCAACATAACCCGGCATCAGCTCGCGGGATATTTGAGTGTGATCGGAGAAGATGAAGACACAGGGAGACCCTTTATTTAGTTTTAAGAAGTCATCATTTGTCGGAGGAATGTATTTCTGCACTGAGGTGTCACAAGGTAAGTCATGCATATAAAGCAAGTCGCCTACTTGAAATTTGATCAATTCCACAGTTATTTATAGTTAACAACTCTGCTTTGGATACACTTGCATTACTGTAGTACAGTCTCTGGCTCTGTTTACACGGTGAAAACAGGTTTGCGTTGCCTTTGTACTCTCCATTTACACACTACAAAGTATAACTGTTGCTTAAGGGGACTTTCAGCTATAGCTGTGGGTTTATTCACAACAGTTTGCAGCCGAAACAGTCCTCCGCCAGCCGCTGTTTTCTTCTGGGCAATTTGACGCGGAGCTTCAAAAATCACAGCACTACTAGTGGTGGGGCATGGGAATTACACTATTTAAGTACTCTGTAAACAGAGCCTGTGACTGCAAATGTACCTATGCCTTTATGAATTTTAATTAAATATAATTAAAATAAATTTTAATTCGACACTTGTAAGGCTAATTAAAAGTATGTGTATTCTACACAATGAAAGTGAAGCTAGATAAAGCTACATTTATACATATTTTATTGTGTCAAAACAAAGTGATGAATACAGAGCTTTCTAATGTGACTATTCACAAGCCAATGAAGGACAGCTATTTATATCAGCTCCATTAATAAACCCAGTCAACTACTGACATGCTTTAGTAAGGGGAAAAGCAAAAACTGATAATCGATTATCATTGCTGCAAATTCAAAAGTTAATATCAGAATTTATCAATAAAAGCTCCTGGCAGCAAGGCACCACTGTTCTCAGTTTATTTGTTGTTGCATTTGTTTTTTCTGATGTCTTTAAACTCACTCAGAAAAGAAAACAAATCTTAATCAACAACATTGTTCCATTGCAGTCTAGGTTTGAGTGATTTTAACATTGATCCAGTCTAACCTTTAATCACAATTTTAAACAGCAGCTATTCTCCTTTTAATGGGAATTCTGTAAAATTACTTTTTAAAATTCCCATAAACAAAAACATTAAGGTAGGTGGACCAGGTTTAAGATAGCTGCATTAAAAATACATCCAGAAAATCATGAATGTTCTCTTTTACATCTTAGAATGCCTGTGCATTTGATCTGACACTCAAAATTTAAAAACTTTGAATTGGAATATTTAGTTTCTCACATTTAGCAGAAGTAATGTGCTCAATTTTTAGAAAGGATAAATAAATTGTTATTTTCACCTTTGTTTAAAATAAAAAACTTGAAAAAACAATAACAAAATCTCTGCTGCGTTTACAGGTTGGCATCTCTAAATCTGAATACATGGATGGTGCTGTCCAAAAGTTACTGCTGGATATTTTCTTCCAGCAGTAACAGAGGAGGTACCACAGCCAGAATTCATATAGACATGGAGACAGAGAATGGTACAATGAAAGACATTCAAAGATTTTTGCATCTTGATGACAGCTATCCTGAAAACTGCTTCATTGTGGGATCCAGCACCCACAGCCAGCATATCGACAGCTGGTGGGATTTCTTAAGGAAACGTTGTGCACAGTACTGAATGAACCTTTTTCAAAAACTGAAGAATTCAGATTACTTTACTGGTGATTTCTTGGATAAGCAGCTAATTCTTTTCACCTGTTTAAATATCACTGGGGTATGTTTGAATGTAAAAGATAAATACTATATGATAAATGCTTTTAAATATGGAGTATGTACTTTAAGAACTTGTTTATTTTCTTGTCTTTCAGGAAGAACTCTAAAAAGTGGTTCACTTATGGAACATCATTCGTAAGATTAGAGATGCAATTGCTCCAAGTGGCTGGCCCTACATGATGTATACCCTTCCACAGCTTTTTGGTGAACAAGATAATCTCAAACAGGTTTCTGAGCAAGCAGCGGAAACTTGCACAGTCCAACGTCTTCAGAGGACCATTCACATGTGATGAGACAGAGTTCGAACTATCATACCTTCTGATGACAGAAAACTTTCTTCATACACCGTCCACACATGATGAAACAATTGAGTTATGCTTATTTTTAAGAGCTTGTATACGCACAAACCTGTGACACGTGTGATATTTTCTTGTAAAAAAAGAGTTTGTGGAGCAAATGACCTTGTGAGCCTGTCCAGATTGACCCTGTCACTTTCCTACACAGTCAGAAATAGGCAGCTGCAGACCCCACAACCACTAAAGGACAAGCAGTCAAAGAAATACAGATGGAGAAAAAAACAAAACAGACCTGTTTTCATCGACTCCCATGTACTTATAGGTTTCATCATGATGTACATAACTTTTTGAATTTTGCTGCTAGGCTTTATATTTTGTGTGATTCTTGTTGTGTATGACAGCAAATATATGCTGCTACATATATTAGGACAATAACAAGAAATTTAACTTCACATTTGCCTTGTAATCTATCATGTAGGACACAAAATGTTCAAATGACATATGTTCTGTAAACCACACCACTGCTCCTCATATTCAAGACTTTTTATATTTATAACAGCGAGACTCTTATAGTTCTCTGTTACTGAACACTGAGACCCAAGTTATGCACTGTTTGACAATGATGATATGGTCAAATGAGATGAAAAATAAAGTGCCTATGCTTATGTGCAACATGAAAACTTTTAATGAATCTTTGGTAAAAACCCATTACAAAATAAAGTGCAATGGTTTGTGAACTTCAAACCAACTCATTCTTTCCTTAGAAACATAACATCATATTGCAATGTTACATCAACTCACAGAAGAACATACATTAAAAGTACCTTTAACAGGTGCTCTGAAAGATCCTTTTGAAAGGAAGTTCTCTACCTCCAGAAGATGACCTAACTAGAACGTGATCTATGAGTATTAAAAAGATGAATACATGGATTTCAAAATTAAACATGAGAGGATCCTTTTACATACGACAAAAGTCTGTGTTAGAAATCTGGGCACTATTGAGCTCAATGCATTTATCAATTTTACAATCAACTTTGAAGAATATAAAAGAAAAATAATGCCCTATGGAAAGAAAAGGAAAATAAGTACAGTTTAAACACATGCTTCAAAATTTTTAGCTTAAAGAAGCTTCATAGCAACAGCAATAATTTGACTTCAAAAACTTGTATTTGACAATGTTGTTGGAGTAATCTTTTTAATCAGTATTTTTGCTCTATATCTTTGTCAGCAAAAACAAAAGCTAACTAATTCTATTGTGGCTCACTTCCATATGTTCCTGAAAACATATGACCATTTTGAGTCAAATGGTAAGCTTTCTTTTGAAATATATTACATAGTGGTATTACCTGAAACCCAAAACATTTTAGATCAAATTGGACTTTTTCCATGAAAAGATTTGCATGAAAAGAATTTTTCAAGCAATGTCTGTCGAAGGACATCTCTTTCACCTTTTCCTTGGTACTTGGAGCAAAATCTCCAGGTGGCAATTCTGTCAGCATAGGTGGGAATGTAGATGGCCAAGCTCTCATCATCCATGCTTGCTATAGCTGATATGTCAGTCCACAAGCACAATGAAATTATGGTTATATCAAAAAGAAAAAAAACTAAAAAGACTCTTTTAAGCACATGTTTATTAATCTTCACAGCAGAATTTATAATTAAATGCATGACATGTTTTAAAAAAAATTAACCTTAAACTATCCTTATCTCTATATCTTTTTGTCAGCCTATCTCATTAACATCCATGAAGAACATTTGCAGTCACATGCCCTGTTTACAGTGTACTTAAACGGTGTAATCCCCATGCCGCACCACTAGTAGTGCTGTGATTTTTGAAGCTCCGCGTCAAATTGCCCAGAAGAAGAAAACAGCGGCTGGCGGAGGACTGTTTCGGCTGCAAACTGTTGTGAATAAACCCACAGCTATAGCTGAAAGTCCCCTTAAGCAACAGTTAAACCTTGTAGTGTGTAAATGGAGAGTACAAACGCAACACAAACCTGTTTTCACCGTGTAATCAGAGCCAGAGACAGTACTACAGTGATGCAAGTGTATCCAGAGCATAGTTGTTAACTATAAATAACTATGGAATTGATCAAATTTCAAGTAGGCGACTTGCTTTATATGCATGACTTACCTTGTCACTCCTCAGTGCAGAAATACATTCCTCCGACAAATGATGACTTCTTAAAAAGAAATAAAGGGTCTTCCTCTGTCTTTATCTTCTCCATGACACTCAAATATCCCGCGAGCTGATGCCGGGTTATGTTGTGTTATTATGAGGAGAAAAGTATCTTGTTTTAACAAGATAAGTCTCTCATTAAAACGAGAAACTTTTGCCGTTAAAACGAGAGTTATCTAGTTATAACAAGTTGCCTTGTCAGCCATCTGGTAGCAAAACGCTTTGATACAATCCTTGAAAGTCACGTGACCTCCCACAGCCGGAAGAGGCAGCCTGTGAGCCTGTGAGCCTACGCTCAGGGCAGCATGTGAGCCTGCGCTCAGGGCTGCAAATCAAGAAATTACACATACAAATCTCTCTACGCATTTGTGCATCTCACACGGCAGAAGTGTAGCAAAAATCACGTGTGTAAAGAGAGCCAACCGAGAAACCGCTTAACTTGTAACCAATGATTTGTCTATATTTCTGGGTCTTGAAGCGAAAATACTTCAGACACAAGTGTCTCTGTGTGTGCTTACAGATTGATCTACACATTTGCAAATCTTAGTACAGATTTGTAGATCTGAATACAGATTTGTGGATTTTTTACACATTTGCAAAACGGTTTACACACAAGTAGATTTGCAGATTGTTGTACAGACACACAAATCTCCTCACACATTTACAGATTTATTTACACATTTTCAAATCCCACTGCACACACACAAATCGAGATACAGACACACAACTCTCCACACACATTTGCAAATGATAAAGTAACAATATTGCCCCCATAGAGTAAGCTAGAATAAAAGTTTCCGTGGCATTGTCCTTAAAGGTGTGTTTTCTTACGATGTCCCTTTGGCTAAATGAGTCACTGGAAATTATGCATTCAAAGGTAACAGAAAAGTGATCAGATAGGGCAACATCAGTTACATTGACCTTAGAAATCTTTAGACCTTTAGTGATGATCAAGTCTAAAATATGTCCCTGTTTATGTGTTGGCTGTTTAACATGTTGAGTTAAACCAAAGTTTCTAAGTGTGTCACACAGTTCTTTTGCACTTCTGTCTTCAGGGTTGTCAACGTGAAAGTTGAAGTCTCCCACAATAATTAAACAGTCATAATCAACACATATCACAGACAGGAGGTCACTAAAATCATTGAAAAAGTTTGATGTGGACTTAGGAGGCCTGTAAACATTCAGAAACATAGTTCGTATCAGGCTCTTTACCTGGAGAGTCAAACATTCAAAAGAGTCGAATTTTCCCAAAAACACCTTTTACACTTTAGTGAATCATTAAACAATGTTGCCACTCCTCCATTTTTCCTTTGCTGTCTGCTCTCACAAAGAAATTTGTAGTTTGGAGGAGTCGACTCCAACAGAATAGCTGCTTCATTAAATTCATGTAATCATGTTTCTGTTAAAAACATAACATCAAGATTATTGTGTCATTAATTAAAAGGGATTTTCCTGACAGAGATCTAATTTTTAATAAACCCAGTTTATATGACTTGGTGGTTGATGTTGTCTCTGTGGAAGGTTGCATCTGACAGTTTATGACTTTTAAGTACGATTGATTATTCCTGTTTGTTATCCTTTTGCTTTTCTTATTTCTGCCACGTATCATCACAAATATTCCATAATCTCCGGCAAAAGGGCCAAGCTGATGCTGGAAACTGTCATGTCTGATAAACGTGCTGCGAGGGCCCGGTGTGTATCATAGAGAAGTAATCTGGAGGTCCTGAGCACAGGCATGTTCCGTGATACGTAGAGGGGGAGGATCTGGGCCTCTGCGGACTTTGAAAGATGCTGGTTTAGTCACAGAGCTGCGGTTGTCAGAATGGCTATGTGGAGAGGATGTCAACTGTAGGCCAATCTTAAATACTTTGTTCATGTTGTGAGAAAATTCCAGAAAAGGAACATCTGGGCTTTGTGGAGAAGAAAGGGAGGTGGGTGCAGTCTGGATCGGTGTTCGTGGGGATGGAGGTTTTTGGTCCTCTCTTTGTCCTGCTGAGATCTGGGATGAATCCTCCTGTAGTTCTGACGTAGCCTCTTTCTGTGTCATCTTTCTGGCCATCTTTCTCTTGGCTTGTTCGGGCTGTACTGGGCTTATTGTTTGTTTTGGCACTGGTTGAGCTTTGTTTTGGGACAAAGCTGATGGTGCATGGTTCACAGAATGTTTGAAATCAGCCGTTTTGCACCTGACCTATTTAGAGAGAAACCATCTCTGTTGAACAGGGGTCCGTTCTTCGTACGTTGCTTAAAACATCCAAGATCAAATGACACATCCAAGATGATTTCATCCGGCTAATCATGATCCGGCTAATTGGGTTCTTCGAACACACCTGTTGTTTAGGATTAGTATCGCAGGATTGATATATCTGAGACAACTGCGCGTTCATGCGTTTGTTTAAAAGGGGAAATGTATCGATAGTAGAAACATTGATCAGCAACGCTGCTATTGGCTGTTCAGCATGGCCAAAGAACGCCCACAGTTTTTCTCCCAAGCAGAACACGAGCTTTTAATGGAAGGTTATGCCGATTTTGAGTCATTAATTAAAACACCTCAAAATCTGTTAAAGCCAGGAGAGAGGGCTGGCAAAAAGCAGCAGACAAATTAATGCGTAAATACTGTCCATGGTAGATGTTTCTATCACTTTCTACAGTATGAATTTTTGCATTTTAATAATCTCATATTTACTTTGTTCTTTTATGTCAGAGCCTCCACGGGACCCACTAGAACATGGGGACAAGTAAAAGTGAAATACAAGAATATTCTACAAAATGGTAGTCTTTAATTATTATACTTTATTTTAAAAAAGCACTTGTTATGTCAAGAGATCCAAATTTCGGTGTCATTCCTTAGACACGGGAAGTAAAGGACATGTGCAAACTGGGAATTTTAACAAAAAAAAAAAATCTTTATCCATAAAAAATGAAAATTTTCCTTTTCCAAGTCATCCACAGTTTACACGGCAAAACTGTATTGCGTGGCTAGATAATCCATCCATAGTTTTTTCTAATCCAATATACGGCTGGACAGGAAGCAAGCCTTTCAAAGTAAACTAAACTTCACAATAAAATGGCCCGAACAAATCTTCTTACTGAATAGGATAAAAAATAAAAAGCAAACCATCATACAAATAACTTAAATATTTTAGATTTATGGCTCCAACACCACTTTTTCCTCTTTAAAAGCCACTGTTAAATGATGTGTTTGTTTATAACAGCCACCAAGAAAATCTCTCTACAATTACACTGTCGCGCTGCGCTCAAGGATCCTGTCTATTGCGCAATACGCGATTAATTCGAAAAACTCTGCAAATTATTCTTGCACCTTTCGCAACAGGTTGCAGTCGTAAAAACGGAAATGGCTACGGCAGACTTCCCTATCTCCTCCGCTTATACAGCCGTGATCTAATCTTGTTTACATGAAATAAGCCTGCTCTCGAGCAGGCTGGCGCACATGTTGCTATGACAACAAGTGCAGGATGTCTTTCGAAGAACCAAACGATCCAAGATCATGCCAAATCGTCAACAATGAAATCCTGCTAACTGAGTTAGCGACGTACGAAGAACGGACCCCAGATGTCTCCTCTCCCAAAAGATGTTAAAGTTGTCTATGAAGGTTACAGTTGTTTGTTTGCATGTTTTTTTCAGCCATTTGTTTAGCATCAGAACTCTGGAAAAAATCTCATCTCCACACTTAATGGGCATGATGGTCGCCTTTTGGACAGCTGTCAAATCTGAAGTCTTCCCCATGTTTGTGTAGGCTTCAGAACTGGACTGAGAGACCATTTAAAGCCCTTTGCAGGTGTTTTGAGTTAATCAGCTGATTAGTTTGTGGCACCAGGTGTCTTCAAAATTTAACCCTTACACAATATTCTAATTTTGTGACACACGGAATTTTGGATTTTCATTTGTTGCCACTTCAAATCATCAAAATTAAATGAAATAAACATTTGAATGCATCAGTCTGTGTGCAATGGATAAATATAATGTACAAGTTACACCTTTTGAATGCAATTACTGAAATAAATCAAGTTTTTCAAAATATTCTAATTTACTGGCTTTTACCTGTAAGTAACATGTATTCATTAAAAAGCTAAGCAAGAACTGTTTCATTTTAACATCTGATTTCATTTGAAGAAAATTATGTAATCAGATGGGCAATGACAAAGTTATGTGCAAAATCCATTTTTAAAGAATTAAATTAAAAAAAATAGTAAAAATAAAAAACCTTCAATACAAAATAATTAATTCAAGAAGATTAATTGGACATTTTGTAATCTTTTTTTGTTTTTTGCTACAATTTAAAGGTTCAGAAACCAATATTTACAATGTATTGTTGATACAGTATGTTAGAACAGCAGAACCACTGACTACATGCATTTGCTGCTGCTTATTCACTTGACCTCAAAATAGCACAGGAAGTTCAGCAGATAGAAAATAAAGATACCTCACTGTAACATAAACCGTCTGGACTAGCGTTACTTTGAAAATAATATTACTCAAGTAAAAGTAGGACGTACAGTGCGGTAGAAGTGCTCCTAGAAGTAAACATTTTACAGAACGGCAGGTAAATGTTATTGGTTACTTACTACCCACCTCAGGAAATGTCAGGTGACATTTAAGGAATGTTTTTCTTGCTAACCCAAGTACTGTCCAAGTACCCAGGAAGCACACTAATTTCTTGCTAATTTCGGAGTAAATGTAGCAGTGCTGTAGCAAAATTTGCTTTTTTATTTATACAATGATCCTAGAATGAAATTAAAAAATGCTGTAAAAGATAATATTTACAAAAAAGAAAACACCGGGAAAGCATCCTTGAAATCTCAATGAACATATTTGGTTCTTGTTTGGAGCTGCCAGTTTGAAAATATGCCATTTAGTGAGTGATTCAGATTTACACAGGATAGGTAGTCTTCCACGTGAGGGTAGTATTCTCCAAGTCCATCCGTCTTCCAATTAGGCTGCGTTCTCGGTACCTAAGAAGTCTGTAGTCCAAATTGTTTTCCCATAGCCTTTTTTTTGGTAAGAAATAAGACTGTGACGCTCCATTGAGCTAGTCTTCCAATTTCTGGCCAGAAAATCTAAATTCTTCGTAGAATATATCATATAAGTCTGTTTATTTAACAATCTGGCTCCAAATGACTCCTGAAGACTTTTGATTATGTAATGTAGCTGATCCAACTTGCCCTGTTCTTCTTCATCCAAGCATTTCACAGTTCTTAAATTATATGGCAGTTCATGCTGAGTTATGTTGTAATTTGCTGTAGCTTTACAAAATCCAAGCAAGCACCATTAAACAATGAATTTGATTAAAACCACTTTAGAAAACAAAACGAAACAGATGCAATTCTGGAGGGCATATAGATATAAGATTTACATTAGACATTAGCTTACTTTAAGTGTACATTAGATCTCAATTTGTAACAAAATACCAAAACAAATAGCCATACTGACCATGACATTTATAAAGTTATTTTATATGCATTTCACCAAGAAGCATGTGAGTAGTTTTAAGATAGTCATAGTCTATAAGTTAAGTATGTTTGTAATTTTATGAACAGGTAGATTGCAGGAGGTGTTTCAGTAGCTGTTGCTAGAAGTTCTGATCAAAAATGCTGTGACAAAGTTGAGAGGAATATCAGTTATTTCATATATTTATCCATCTGTTCCATAATGGAATGGATAGATAAAGGGAGATGGTGGCTCTCCCCTGTATGGTCTTGGTGTAAGCTATCCGTCCAAACAAAAACAGGTATTATTGGCTAAATGGAGATTTTAAATTCTCTTTTGGTATGGCCGTGTCTCTGTTGCAGACAGACAGATATAGTGAGTGATCTGCAACACATAAGACTGAGGGGTCTAATGGTACACAACAATAATGCTTAGGTACGTTTCGTACACTTCAATCAAGAAAAGAGAGTAGTTTTAGCATGCATAGTCAATGCCTGGATAGAGAGGTTATACAACAATAAAACCATTTGAAAATGGCCAATGTTGATGTTTAAAAATGTTGAAATAAGACTTAGTCCATATTTGAGAATTTCACATGTTTAATCACTTTAGAGCTATTTTGATATTTTGTGTTAGGAAAATCCCTTCTCATCAATTTAGATTTCTCCTAGCTATATTTTATTCGATGTACCAGATTAGTCTGATTCAGCCCCGGCGGCATGGGCGGGCTTTGGGGGACCGTCCCCGCCCAAAGATTATGCCGTGTCCACCCTGGACTGGAAGCTGTGTTTTTTTTTTTTTACCTCTTTGTGGCCAACTTTCTATTATTCCTATGTCGATTTGTCAATCGTACAATTCAACCAATCAAAACAACAACTGAAGGCAATGGGCAAGCCAACTGCAGCTAGAGAGGGACGGGTCACTGAGTCATACATTCATAGCCTACAAAGACAGCTGTGCTCAGCGTCGGTAGTGGGGCATGGATATTCTGACTTATTTCCAAATAAATACAAGAAGTGACAATGGAGCAAACAAGAGCGAGCAGGAAGCAGCGCCCCTTAATTTATGTTGGAAACGTGAGCACTGAGGTCAATGTCACTACCCGATCTGGGCCGGTAGGATGATCCATACCATCAGCTCCTTTGTGCATGTTCAAACAGAATAAATTCAGGGTCGGCATTTAATGTGCTTTATTAGTTTAAACAGGTCTGGAGAAAAAAGGTATTTCCATCCTTTCCTACAAAAGGCTGTAATAAAAAAAACAAATTGCGTTCCCGGAAATTATTCTGTTTGCGCATGTGCAAAAGAGTTGACGGTACGATCATGCTTCTGGTACAAATCATATAGTGACATTCAACACTGGAGCAAATGTCCATGCTAGGAGGGTTAGCTACGGCATCTAGGGAGTAGAACTGAGCAGTGAAAACTCAGCCAAATGGAAGAAACTTGGCTTACTTGCAGACAGAAGGAAACCACTGCTTTGCTCTGATCCCTGTGCTGCCTAGTTCTGTAGTTACAGTACCTCATCTAGTAGGAGTATTTACTTCAGTCAGTGTTCAGCCTGACATCAGTGCTCATGTTTATCAGTGCATATGCTTATGCCTGACTTTTGAGTTAACTGAATGGACACAGAACTACACTCAGTGTTGCCAAATCTGACCGACAGTTTCCAACCCAAACTCAACATATAACCCGCCCAACTAAAACAAAAGAAAAAAACAGCCCAAATCTCAATCTCTCTTGGACTCATGTTAAAAACGTAGAACTATTAAACAGATAATAAAGAACATGCCATTAGCACACAACTGCATTGAAGCAGAGAAAAAAAGTTGCACATACAGGCTCCCCACAAAATGTGCAAACAGGCAACCAAAAAACACACACATCACTTTAACAATCACATCATAGCACCCACATTTTTTTTTTAATCAATAGCCTCCCAACATGAGTTGTAAATCTAACTGGACTATAGATCAATCTAACATTTCCATTTCACAAACAGTAGTGTTGATCAGTAGAACTCAACTCCACTTGGGGTGTTTACAACACTGACCGATATTTTTTAATAGTGACGCTTTATTCAATCTGGAGAGACTCAGACGGAGAAAGAGAAAACGATTAACAAATTTATTTGACAAAATGAATAACAGTTCTTTGGCGCTCGGGCCCCGGCTGAAGATTTGAGCAGTGAATTCCGACGAATTCAGATGAGCCCATCAACGCTGAATAGGGATGCTCCCCCGGGGCCCGACACTGGTGGTGGAGGTTGGAAAAGATGACGTCTTGGAATGCTGGTGGAGAAGGGGAGGAGGTGGGTCGAGCACAGCTGGAAAGCGACAGGCGGCGTGGGTGTGGAGCCTTTTAAACGGAAGCTTGATTGAAGATTGGAGAAAGCGGGTTGAGGTCCGGAGATGAAGATGACGCAGTAACAGGTAGGCGGAAGTCTTCCAGCTTGAATTTGCGCCTAGGCTTCATTTAACCAGAGACTATTGTTCATTGATGATGTCAAGTTTGACAGATTCTACACATTTCAAAAATAAATTAACTAATAAAATGAGGGCAAGGGATGGCATTTTATTAAAATGTGAAACTTAATTTTTTGCCATACAATGACAACTATTTTGAAATATTTAGTTTTTAAGTGTTTTAAAAGCTATTTTTTCCAGTTCAATGAGTTCAATAGAAGCCCAATTGGGTGTAAACCTGCCCAATCTGGCAAGACTGACTACACTCTTTTTTCCCCTTTTTTTTTAGATTTGGGGATCCTATTGAGATAAACATTTTCTCAGCACTACAGGAGTGGTCACAGAGCCACTGTTCGGCCCGAAGCATATAACGTGTTTTTGAAAAAGTGTTCCCCACTAAAAAAATGGAATTCCTGCCCCCCCCCCCCCCTTAACTGATCAGTTAAGGGGGGGGGGGGGGGGGCAGGAAGCTATGGATCTTATTGCTGTTGAAAAAATGCATACTCTGACATAAAGTTCTGGTTCTGTCCACCTTTCTTCACTGTAGCCACATTTAGTCCCCAATGCTCCACCAGTTACATCTGCGCTGATTGCACTACCTTCACCCCTCATTTGAAGTTTGTTGTCATCGATTTGGGTGATAAAATACGTGCTGCCATTAGGTTTGATAACTACATTAACTCTGTTGTAAAATTACCCTTCATTTAATTTTAGACATCTCTCTGTGATGAAACCTCTCCATACTAGGTGTAACTTGGAATCAGTAATTCATGCTCACCTATCCCGCCTTCCTGTCTCTCCTTCAGTTAGCTCAAAATGTGGCATTGCAATTGTTACCAGTTACAAAGAAATTAGAGCGCATCACTCCGACGTTAGCCTCTTTACACTGCCTGCACATTTGTCTCAGGATTCATTTTAAATTCCTTTTGTTTGTAAGTTTTTTTTCTTAATGGCCTTGTGCCTCAATATTTGTCCAACCTGCTGCACTTCTATGCCCCATCTTGTTCCCTGATGACAGCTGATCAGATGCTGCTGGTGGTTCCTAAATCATAGTGAAAATGGAGAGATGATCAAGCATCTTCTGTTGTGGCCCCAAAGCTCTGGGCCTTCCTCTGCACATAAGAAGCTTCCCTAAAATTCACCTTTGGACTCCTATTCAAAGATTCCACACAAGGAGAGCTTAATTGCATGGGGGGGGGGACTGCATGACCAATAAAGGTTGCATGTCACGGGTTATCTTCAAAGATTGCATTTGCAATGGATAAGAAGTGCAAAACCAATTTGTTCCGGCCCATTTAAATGAGTAAATTGTCTGTGGTACTGGCAGTTTGGGAGTTGATGTAAGAGAAAGAGAAAGTTCTAAGCAAGGTGTCAACTCCTGAATGCTATGTCAATCAGAAACGGCCATCACATAATCTCTCCAGACACCCAGGACACACAGAACCATTTTTTTAATGAATGGATAACTTGTGTTATTTATTTTTTCGTTTATGAAAGAAAAAGATGTTTTACGTCAGCAGACGTTTTGCAAAAACTGTTCAATTACATAAGAACACAGAAGACAAAACCTTTATTTTATTTATACGTTTCTGAGTTTAGGAAGAAAATATGACATCTGACAAATTAGATTTACCCCTGCTAATTATTATTCTACACATTCTTGTATTAGTGAGGGCTGTCACATGTAAAATGTGACAGCTGAGCAGAGATTCTCCAGCCCCCATTGAGTGAAAGCCTCCCTCTGGTTGTTGGAGGTAATAATTGATAATAACTATTTGAAAAAAATAACATAGATAGAGCTGTCCAGGGTGGTACCCTGCTTCTCAAATATTTACCGCCCTAGATAGACACCAGCCCCCCTGCGACCCTGTATGGACAAGCAGGTAGAGAAAATGGATTAATGGAATAACATTGATAACAATTATGAATATTATTTATAGTGCACTGTAAAGGTAGAGTGGACAATATTTTCCAGAAATGTAGGTAAGAAACGCCCAAGTCCCTTTTTGAATAACTGCGCATACGCAAGACCGTCTTACCTGCTCTTCTGCTTCTCAGGGGGATCGTGTGAAACAATTCTTATTTCTTTCTTCTGAGAACTTCCTCTTATTCTCATAAACTTCTTAGCAGTTTGCTTCTTGTGTATACAGTTAGAGCAGCAGAGCTACAATGAATGGCTAACACTGAAGCTAACTGAAACAGTAACACTAGAAGTGTGTAAGCGCAGCCAACAACAGGAAACTAACAAGGAGCGTGCAGGTACATTGCGTTACGTGGGCACATAACAATGGTTTGTATGTGGGACAACCAATAGATAAGTTGATCCCCCTGAAACTTAAAGCCAAAAAAGATCGTCCACTATACCTTTAAGTGTCTGTGCAACAAACAAAAGTTAAAAAAGATATATAAAGATAAAAAAAATGCCAAAAGTTATTTTTAAAATATTACATGTCAATCATAAAACCTGGAAAAGTGAACTTTGGCGGCTTCTCCCCGACCCCCGCTCTTACAGAGTTTAGTCATGCGAGGAGCCATACAGTCAGCCTTACAGCGAGATTAATTTCTAAACAGCTGGATTTATCTTCACCAACACTGCACAACAGCTACTTGAGCCAAAATAATACAAACCTAGGAAGCTCCAAAATAATTTATTACAACTTAATTGGGCTTCCACCACTGAAGTCAGAACATTGAGGGAGAGAGGAAAAAATCCTAGCGTGACCACATCCCGAGTTAATGGGGGCCATAACTCTTCTGTTCTCATACTTTTCAGTCTGATTTCTTGATTGTGTTTTGTTAGTGGTTTTTGAGTCTCGACTCAGCTTTCCCGCAACAGCTGAGAAAAGTTACAAGCAGACCATTTCCATGGCAGTCGGCTGTTAAGTTCCGGTGTTGGTTTCAACAAAACAGATGTTACTTAGCCTGGCCGGCACTGTAACTTAAGTGTTCGTGGGTGTCCGAATCCATTCGTACCCAGGCGGTTGTCTCGCCACAACAACATGCAAACTGAACCTAGAGGGCTGTATCGGCTATTTTTGATAGGAATATGTGTACCGTTACACCCCTAATTAACAGTTTTGTGAAATTCATTAGCACTTGATGAAAACATTGTGTTTGCAGTTGATATGATCATTAGCTGACTAGTCACTTGGTTTCTTTTATTGCAATGTGGCTATAGTGTCACAGTAAGTCTCCATTTAGCATTTGAAGGTAAAAGAGGTCTAATTGTTAAATGATGCTTTGCATGTATTTGTTGCTCCAACGTTTAGTGTCAGCCTGCTTTAACCTCTACTAACATCATGTCTCTTTGCTCCTAAGGCTGAAGCGAAGCACTATTCGAGCCTCAGAATTTGCATCAGAATATCAAGCTGCCAAAGAGCAGCCTGTTTGATACACAGCCATTGTTTGGCTTTGGCTCAGGGTCAAAGTGAGAGAAGTAGGCAAAAACTGACAGACAGATACCAAATCAACAGTCTGTGCTCCCCTCTCACCCTGTCTCTGGTGTCTAATGAAGAAGCTAAATGTGTTGGAAGGGATTTTTGTTGTTGGCCTTTATTTCATCCTCTCCACCATCTGCCCTTTCTGGAATATCTTAACGCTTCATCTCTGCATGTGCCGGAGGAGCAGATTAGATGTTTTTTAATGTTGATGAAATCTGAGTTTCTGCAGCAGGCTTTGTTTTCATTGTCTGTTCAGCTACTGCTTATCCTAACTACCCAAGTCTTTCAGTTGTGCCAAAGAAATGGGAAAAAAACATGCTTCAATTGCTTTCCACCCAATGATTTTTCCTGATTGAAGAATCCCAAATGTTAAAACTTTTATGAACTAGCTAAACTTTCCATCAACATGAGAGCTGCAAACAGACTTTAATTCGAATGAAAATGGCACAGTCCATTACTTTAATGTCTGTATATGGAGCGGAAATAAAAAGCTGCCAAAAATAACAGTTTCAGTCTGCTACAAAAAGCTTAAAAACGGAGCTCACTGTAGAAAGGAAATGTTTTGTGACAGGAAGAGAGGATCAGGTAGGCGCCACATGCTCACTGTACAGTGATGAAGCAAACCTGTCAGTGTGTGTAATCACCCATGTACACAGTGGCTAGCCACATGGGAGGGTAACACAACACACCAACACACACCCATACATTATATATATATATATATATATGTATATATATATATATATATATATATATATATATATATATATATATATATATATATATATATATATATATATATATATATATTATTGCTGCTATACCTGGAAGAATGCTCCATGGGATTTATTTTATTGTTTTATTGTAATAGCAATGACAGTGCCCATAAAAACGCTTTTTCAAAAAGGTCCTTTAAAAACAGAACGAGCAACAATACCATTGTGCAACTTGCAGACAAAAACATGCAAAGATAAAAAAAACGTAAACCGTTTGACATATACAAATTTTGTATATATATTTTTACCTAGAGTGTGTGTGTGTGTGTGTCACCGTTAAATTTGGTGTTGTAATTTTTTGTACAGTTGAAAGATGTTTGTTCAATGCACAGTTCGAACAAATATTTATTGCAGAGCTGTACATTATCTTTACATAGAAAAATACTGCTGTGAGTTGATCTGGACCCTGTATTGACCGGCATTGAAGGGGTGGGAGGTGTTGCAGGGGGTGATTCTAAAGAAACTTAGAGGCCTGTTTTCTCAATCATCTTTGTAGAGTGTTAACATTCAAATGGTCATATCTTCTTCAATTCTTTGTTGATTTTCACAAGTTTGACATCTTGGAAAGGTTAGATTCCACTCTTTCAGAAGCTGTAAATAACTCAAAATGGTACCGGGGAGACTTGTTCCTGATTTTGCTGTAGCCTGTTACAAATGTTTTTTTTTCATATCACAAACTCCATGTCTCTTCATCCTTCACTTCAAACTACTAACAAAAATGAAACCCAAGTATGGGTATTGGAAACCTTTTTTGTTTGATTCACAATAATTTACATTCAATGTCATTTTCAAAAAACCTTTTCAGCACAACACCGTGTCCGGCTGAATTATCGGGTTCCCTGTACCAGTACCTTACAAAATATCCCAAAAACTTTCATTATCTTCTTCAGCAAAATGGTTTTCATCAATCACAAACTCCGTCTCTCTTCGTCCTTCACTTCAAACTACTAACAAAAAATGAAAACCAAGTATGGGTATTGTAAACCTTTTTTGTTTGATTCATAATAATTGACATTCAATTAAAACCCTGCCAAAACAGAGAACTGATACATGTCCTATTTCATTTTAATTTTGAATAACTTATAAATCTGGCTGTCTCATGAAAATGAAGCAATGTTGGGCCTGGTCTAAAGTCCCCCAATGTTTCAAGACTCCAAGAGTATATTTATTTTTTATGTCAAACCAAATAAGCAAAATTTTTTTAAATCAGGTGTTACTTGTTAGACAGAATAGAAAACTTCCTGAACATTTTCTTCTGACCTAACTGGCACAAAGAAGTATAATTTTTTTCATAGCCAAACACTGTGATTTTTCAAAGATTGTAAACAAAATATTCTTCTTATGGAAGCATATTGTACACATGCAGTCAAAAACATGAAACCAAAAGAAAACTTTGTAACCATGTTTGAATATGAAAAGCTTAATTTTCACATGAAAGCATTTTACCCTGCATTATGAGATTAGAGTGACCAGAGATAGTGTAATCCATTCTTCGCTGATAAAAAAGCAGCCTTTTCTGCAGTATCTCCTTTTTTTATAAAAAACTATCATCAGTGCAGAGGCTTATTTGAAGCAGAATTTAAAAATAGAACCACAATTGGGGAATGGTTATATCCCTATCACACTGCACATCTTCTTTTTGTTTCAATAGAGTAAGAAGTTAAGCTTTTTTATGTTAATAATGTTCCAAAACTGCTTTCCTACACTGCTGATACTGTAGCTTATTAAGAAGAATCAAAATCTTTGTTATCATTATGTGATACCGTACTGAAATATTTGAGGAGACAGACACACGCTCAGAATGCACACAGATTACACATAAAACACAAGCAAAATAATGCATAATGTTTCCAAACTTTTTTCTTAATGAAGTCAGTTGATTGCACTGACACTGCAGTGCATGAATGTATCACATGAACGCTCTGTCGTTTGATATACATGAACACACTACAATACTGTGCAATTTATTTAGATCTTCAAGTTACAGAACTGTGTGGTTTGAATGGATGTCCAAACAGACATTCCCTGAGAAATTGATTGTGCAAATAGACATTAGAATGTGAGAGACAGTGTAAAAACAGGGTTTGCTTTACGTATATTTGATTGTGGTCCACCGCCACACCGAAATAAAAGCCGCCACACCTTCAGAATGAATAAAAAATATGTTAAAACAATGTAAAGCATATGATATAGAATAACTACATAATCAGAGTGTCCAATTTATTTAAATATCCTCAGATGTTAAAATATACTTTATTTTGAAAAATAAACTCCTCCGGATCCTGTTGGTCTCGCTGTGAAGCTGCTAGTGTCTGAGGCTACTGATGACTGCTGTGCTACGCTGCTCTCAGTAGTGAAGGAAAACTAGAGACGACAGTCCATGGTTGCCACTTTAGCGACACTGTCACTATATTTGGGGACTTTTCAGACCCCTCTAGCATCTTTTATTCAAAAAAGCAACTAGAAACAAATCTAGTGACTTTTCGCTGTGTTTTTTGACGACAGCAGCTACAACAGTGTGGGGTCCCCCTATTCCCTCAGCGCTGTCTCAAAGGCAGCTGCTGAGTCCTTACATACTTCCTTCAGCGCTGTCTCACAGGCACAGGCAGCTGCTGAGTCCTGAAAGCTGTGCATGTATTGTGAGCAAAGAAAGCAGAGAGGAGAACTGCTCTGTTTTCACATTGCAAATGTATAACGCATGTGCAAAGCTGCCAATGATTCCACCCTGGATTACGTGAAATCCAAACATGTGCTGACCTCACCACCCTTGCTAAATCCTTCCTCTCCTGTGCCGTGCAGCCCCCATACCACACTGTCACGCTGAGACATAAAATATTTTCGATTGTAGCTTCATAAAAGTTTATGAGCGGCTGAGTAGAAAGTCCAGTCTGTTTCAGTTTCCAGAGAAAGTAGAACCATTTTTGGGCCTTCTTCACCTGGTGGGACATGTCCACAGTCCAGAAGAGGTCAGAGGACATGTGAATGGCCTGTAACTTTAAGTTGTCCACACGCTCCACCACCTCCCCATGTATGTAGGTCTTCCTGGACGTCCTGTAGTCCACTGTGACCTCCTTGGTCTTGTGGTGCTCAGGATGAGGTTGTTCCTGGAGCACCACTGTGTCAGATTGTGGACCTCCTCTCTGTTGTGGGTCAGATTGTTGTTGGCTATAAAACCCACCACAGTGGTGTCATCCAGAAACTTCTGTTTGTGAGGTGGATAGCAGAGCAGTGGCGTGTGAATAGGGTGAAGAGAGCAGAACTGAGGACACAACCCTGCAGCACTCCAGTGTTGAGAAACAGTGGGGCAGATGTTTCCTGAACCTCACCACCTGGGCCTGTTGGTGAGGAAGTCACTGATCCAGAAGTCCACAAAAATCATGCTAACATATGTGTTGGGATGCTGCAGATGAGTCAGAGCTGTGTGAAGTGCCAACAAGACAGTATCCCCTGTAGAGAAATTCTCCTGCAGGCGCACTGCAGGCTGTCCAAGCCAGCAAGGATGGCGTCCTTGATGTATTTCAGGAGGATCCTCTCAAAGTACTTTATGATGACTGCTGTAAGAATAACAGGATGGTAATCATTGAGGCAGGGGATGGTTTAGTTTTTGGACACATGCACAATGGCTGAAGATTTCAGGCAGGCAGGAACCATGGGGAGCTGCTAGGAGAAATCCCTGCAAGTTGGTCAGCACATGATTTTAGCGTCTAACCTGACAATGTCTGGGCCTTCCACCTTGTTGATATTGACCTTCTTTGAGGAGGAGGTCACTTGGTAGAGCTGCCGAACTAGAAGCTGATACTACACCTCTGGCTAAGTAAGACGCCGGGCCTTCAGCAGCAACTGTGCTTTGCTGTCTATCCATGGTTTCTGGTCAGGAAACATTCTGAATGTTTTTGTGGGTAGGACAGCATCAATGCAAAAGTGAATAAATCACAGCACAGATAATGTATATTCCTCAAGATCAGCGCCCTCTTTAAACATCCCCCAGTTTGTGTGTTTAAAACACTCTTGTAGCACATAGCAGGGCTCTTGAGTCCAAACCTAAATGGTTCTGACGAAGGGTTATGCATGAATCACCAGCAACAATCCTGCCTTGTTTTTTGGGACATGTAAAAAGGTTTCCCTGCATGAGCATCTTCAGGATGTTGCTAGTACAGAATTGTGCAAGTGCTGCTCAGATATCACAGCAATGACTTTGATAATAATGTCACTAAATTGAAGTGGCTCCAACTGGCAGCAGCTTGACCTATTTTTTGATTATTTGAACAAAACATTGTCTGACCACTTGGGGGCACTGTGTATAAAACCTTTCATTCTCAGATGGCCAAACGAAAATAAAAATAGCCAGTGTTTTGGGAAAATTGATGTAGCCTGTCATGACACTCTAGAAGCCTGTAAATGTGTCTTTGTATACACATGCAGTGTGCAAAACAGGGACACATCATAAACACGAGGTACTGAATAGATGTGACAGGACTTGATGTTTGACTGAATGCACTTTATTTTTTACATTTTGAGCCACATTAAATCATTTTAAGTATACTAGTATATATCTAACAAAACAATAGTGTCAGCATCTTTACATTTGGCGCCATTAGCGATGAAGTGTATCCATTTTCTTGGAAAACGTTGGGAGCTAATAAAAAAGAAATTTTATCAGAAAAAACATTGTGGGAAAACCCACCTCATTTGTTTTTATTTTATTTTGTCTGGCTCACCAAAAATAAGGCTTCCTTACCAGGATATACTTTTTTCATATAAAGTCATATTCAATAAAATAGAATAGAATTGAAAGGTTAATTTATTTAAGTAACTCAGTTTACTGAGTTAAAAAACACATTTTATACTGTATATATATGTATATGATGTTTTAAAGTATTTATTTCTGTTAATTATGATTTTCTTTCCACCTCCAGCTAATAAAAACACATCAGATTAGAAAATTCATTCAGGACCAATAAAATAAAGCAAAATGAATGAATGATGAAAAGTATATTTAATACCTGCATAAACGTTTTCTTTTTTTAAAAGGTATTTATAATATGACAAATGAAGCATATGAGATATGCATATTCTAATTTATTGAATAATACTGTAGATTCTGATGTTAAAGTGGCCTTGTCACCTACTATGATTTTACAAATTCTTATGCCAGTAGCTCACTATGGTTGCATACAAAGGTTTTCCAATTAAACTATCACTCCCTGTTGGCTCATTATATTTTATTTCTGTGTTTTTTTCACTTTGGTTTTGCTCCATTTGTTGGTAAACAAAGCACTTTTGTGTATATTTACAACAAAACCATGTAACTATATATTGCATGATGGAGCCAAATAAGTCAGCAAGTCCAGCAGTAGTGCGAAAAGAAAGAGTAAGTAACCCTAACCCTGTAGATTGGGTTGGTCTTAATCCAGGCCCAGCTGTTACTTTACTCTGAGGCATTGCAGGACGGTTTGTTGGCTCTTACAGTAGCTGCAGCAATTGTCGCCATCTTGCTTTCAAGTTCCGTAGTGCTGCCGGCAGATGGCACAACAATGTTTATGTCTGCTGATCATGCCCGGTTCTTTTGAGACTCAAAAAGGATTAAGTAAACAATATCAGGACAAATGCTTGCCGTATATAATGTTATTTGAAGATGAATATATGGTTTTTCGTGTTTTCTTTTGTTTACTCAAAATATTCAACTAGGTCCCTTTATATGGAGCCAGAAGGGTCTCGATATTCACAAATACACATATGTGATTCATACATGCACAGGACAAGATCCACGCATGCACAGCTCGATTCATGCAAGCAAAAAAAATCCACAAATGCACAAAAAAATCCACAAATGCACAAAAAAATCCACGCACACACAGGACAAGATCCACACATGCACAGCTCTAGTCTTTAAACTTCACTGCATTTGTGTGTGGATTTTTGAGACTCCTCTGCCGTGCGCCGATTCACGCGTGCATTTTTTTAAACAGAATGATTTGCAACCAATCAGAAGCCTCCCTTGTATAAGCCAATCACAGGAAAGTACTCCACGTGGGGTGACCCTCTGCTCTGACGATTCGCCTCTGGCGCCCATGTCCCGCAAGCCGCCATCCCTCTGGCGGATAGCGCGGTGAAGTTGGATATTAAAGCTGCGCGGAATCAGCGGGATCTCGCTCACGGTTGATCCGGCTGAGGGACCTCGATTTCGGCCAGCGTCTCTCAGCTGCTCCCTCCTCCCACACGCTGTGGGAACCAAGCACTCTTGAGAAATAAAAATCAAGTCTCTTGTGATCAGCTAAGATAAAACTAATATAAAATCATGCCAATAAATAACATCTGTAAGGCAAGCTATGTTAATTTTTTAAAGATATTTGTAAAGACAAAAGTTGGGACTTTTCTTCAATAGCTCCCTGGTCATGTGACTCACTGACTCAAAACCTGCTGTTGTGATATTACCGCCAGGATCATCAAAATAATTGATCTCGGATTGGATTCTGAACAGTGGAAGAGGGTCACAAAGGAATTCCACTCTGCCCGTAACAGGAGACCCCCATGTTTGGACGGCCCTTTTTCCCAGCAGGAGGTCAGCTGTGACCACTCCTGCTGAGATAAAACCTTTCTCCCACAGACAAAGACTCTATCTTCTCTTCAACTCTTCTTCCCACTTCAACATTCTTCTGCAGACCTGTTCAGCTCCACTACAGCTCTCTGGGAGCAGACAAAGGAGGCCAGACCATGAGGGCCTGGTCGGCCCTCACCGACACACAAGTCAGCAGCTGAAAGATTCCCTGGACCAGCCACGTTGATCCAGGGTCTGCTAGACCCGACTGCCTGCTTCAGCAGAGGACCTGACTGAATCCGGACGAACATGTCCGGGCAGTTACAGAGCTAAGTTGCTGTCTTAACCCACAATCAGATGCAGGAGCAAAGATCCCTGCATGCGAAACAGCTCTGTGTATTTTTCCTCAGCCTGTACAGGGATGTGAACACCCATGGAACTGAAGGCTGGATGCTGAGGAAAACCCCTGCTCATCGGACTGCATCCCGGTCAGAGAACGTGGCCTCCAAGCTATTCAGACCACGCCCTTAGCCACATGCTGCTGCAAGGCTAACGCTAGCCTTCCAAGAACCGAGCGCTAGCCCGCTAGCGCTAGCCAACAACTTCCCTCCTTCAACGCTTCCCCGTGAATGGCCAAAACTGGACCGAACTGATACGAAACAAAGGACAGAGGTTTGGGCAGGGGGCTGAGGGTGAAGTAAAAGGTTTATTGGGAAATGTTTGTAAACCGTGGTGTTTAGAACAAAAGGGCTAACCGGTAGCTCGCGCTAGCCAAACATGCTATTAGCCTTGCTAACATCCAGTCTCGGACATTTCAAAGAGTTTGTTTTAAAGCATAAAGCGTAACTGTTCTGCCCCGCCATCCTCTGATGGTGTTATAAGCCTTATTCCCGCATCAATATGGTATATTAATGCCGGTTTTCAAGGCAATTCGGCAACTTTATGTTGTAACCTCTTAGCCACCGAGTTGCCACAGCGACCCCATGCGCCCGGAGGGAGAATCGCATTAACAAACTCGGTCGTAAGGGTTTAAATGATTTTACAGGACAAACCGGTCCTCAGAACATTATTTTAACAAATAATGTTTTGTTCAACTTGGGCTTTGCATTGTGAATGGATTGAAATACATGGCAAATGTTTTAACTCCATTCCTTGTTTTTGTTAATCAGATCTGCAGTGAACCAGGATTCACTGAAGGATTCTGATTATGATCAACCACTTTTGTTTTGTCTTTTTGTTTGTTCTGCATGTAAATAGTTCCTTAGCTTAGCTTCTTTTTATCTTCATTTTGCTTGGTAGTTTAGTTAAGTTTCACTAGCCTAGTAGAGAGGATTTATTAATCGAAATATTGTGTTATTTCAGATAAACAGCATTACATAGTGATGTTCTCTGGATGTTCATTTTATTTCTGTTATTAAATTCTTGGACTTGAAAAGAAGTTGTCACTCCTTTTATTCTATGTGTGTGCAGGTTTTGCTGTTAAAAGATCGCTAGTGCTCGAATTCATCCCTTTCAACCATTGTCTTGATATCAGCTTAAGAGCTGATCATCACCAGACAATACTTAACAGACAGAGTTATTTATGAAACATTAAATAACTTTAAACAGTGTATAATTGCACAACACTGCGTTAAATTGTTCTATATTAGCCTGATGAGCCACACATTTTTATTCAGTTTTAAGCCTTTTTATATTTTTGAGATTTTTACAATAAAAATTAAAGGTTTGTCTTCAATAGCTTCCAGGTCATGTGACCCACTGACTCCAAATCACTGCTGGCCAGCTGGAGAGTGGGAGGTGGGACAGGTTAAAGACCAGAGCTGTGCATGTGTGGATCTTGTCCTGTGTGTGCGTTGATTTTTTGTGCATTTGTGGATTTTTTTGTGCTTGCATGAATCGAGCTGTGCATGCGTGGATCTTGTCCTGTGCATGTATGAATCACATATGTGTATTTGTGAATATCGAGACCCTTCTGGCTCCATACCTTTAAGGTGTTACGAAGAAGGTTAATGATTTTCTAATACATACATGAGGAATTTTTTTGGGACATTGTAATTGATACAATGATGCCTTTGTGTTGTTTGAAAGGTTGTAAGACAGATGTAGCACACATAAATCTCAGAAATCTTCTTACATCTGACACATTGAAAAAGTTGCCACTGTACATATTGTAATGTCTTCATTCAATGTAATAAAAAACAAATAACATTTTTTTATACACAGCAAAATTCTATAAGAATCCATTGACTGTTGTTCTAATGCAGGGGTCACCAACATGGTGCCTGCAGGCACCAGGTAGCCCCCAAGGACCACATGTGGTGCCCTCAAGCCTGTTCTAAAACAAGCACAACCCTACATTGAGCTGCATCTAAAATTTTATTTTAGTCTGTTGCTCTACTTTTGTAATCACACTTGCATTTATATAGATTTAAAAATGACAATATCTAGAAAAAAAGAGCATTGCAAATGTGTTTATTGGTGAGTGCTGAACCTTCTAGTTCAAAGGTCAGAACTGGTAGCCCATCGTGTAACACAGTACCGATGAAGTAGCTCTCAGTTTCAAAAACTTTGGTAACGTAAGGGTAAGATAATGTAAAGCTAAGGTAGGTTTATTTATATAGTGCTTTTCAGTAACAAGACATTGAAAGTGCTGGTGACCCCTATTCTAATGTGTATGTTGAGAAGAGCCAGGTAAGGTGACAAAATGCTTAAAGGACAGATTGGTAGAATACAGGGCAAGGTTGTGGTACATTGTATATTACAACTCAGTACATGTAAATAGGTCCTGGAAAGCATTTTATCTATCATAGCTAAATTTTGCAGTTTCAATGCAGTTCCTTGCTGAGTCACATGCTTTTGAACACATTCATACTGTACCTGCAGTCAGATATTGTGGTGGTAGTTTTATGCTCTTGCTGGTATTGACAGAACCATAAATGCTGCTCTCTGCTCAACATTCCAAGAACACGTGTGTTATACAACAGGGCAAAGGCAAAACAGCAGGTCCAACCACGACTTGCTCAATAAAAGCAAAAATAAAGTTAATCAAGAGTGGTCAAATTGTGAACTTAAATCCATTTGAGATGTTTTGACGTGGCTTTAAGTAGGTTATCTCTTAATTGTAGCTGAATTCTGTCAATAAGAGTGGGCTATAATTCCCCCAAGGTGATGTAAAATACCTATTATCACTCTACCATAGTCTTTGCCACCAGAGACACAACCATGTTAGGGGACAACTACATTCTTATTATCGTTAATTGATATTAAAATGTCTTTGATCTAAAAATGTATGTGAAAAAAGACAAAACTGAATATATCTCTAAGGGGAAGGAACTTTTTCTCAGCCCTGTAAATAGTATTACTTCGAGGAACACAGAGGTCTTGTGCCTGCATCCCAACCCATTCCCTTGAGTAGTAGGTATAGATGAGCAGCAGTGTTTCCTGGCACTGGGTAAGCGTACCCTTAAGGCCCTTATTTATTTATTTTTGCTTCTGTGTAGAGGAATCACAGAAACATGCCACAGGGGTTTAAACAAGTTTTGCTTAGATAGCAACTGTAGGGAGACAGACGAGGGGGAAGATAAACAGTAAGTACAGAAGTGATGCTGATAATCATGACAAGTTGAAACTAAAACTTCAAGTGAGGAGTAACTTTAAGTGACTTCTTTTTGCTTCATAAGTGAGTGGTTTAGTCCTCAGGTGTGAGCTATAAATTTGCCCCCATTGATTGTAGTATGTATGCATTTTCTTCGGCCCCTGAAGCTCCAAACTAAAATAATCTTTGTCTGGTAGCTTATGCACTTGTACGTCTGCCTGCGGCATTTTGATAGTGGGTGACGCACTGCTGGGAGAGCAAATATAATTATAAGGGGACAGAATTAAAATCTGTCACTCATTGAGTCTATTATCCACAGAACTGGTTTATAGTACCCAGAGTGAGCACTGATAGGAAGCCCAGACAAATGAGTCATGACAAAAAAAGGAAGAATGAATGAAGCAGGAATAAAGATAGACGTTGGAGAAGGAAAAAGTGTGAGGACGGGACAGTCAGGATGTCCCCAGTAAACAGAGTGGTAAATATTTCAGCCGTCATCGCCGAGGGTAGGCAGCTGGTCCCCTTTGCATGGCAATGAGGGTAAAGGAGCACAGCTTTGTTCAATAGAGCCCTTTAACCGTGGGAAATCTCCTCACTCTAAAACACACACACACACGCATAAACCAGCTTAGTTAGAACCACAGGACAGTGAGGGTCTGTACTGCCTCGATAGTCTCTTATAACTCCCAGTGTCAAACTCAATTTGGATCACAATTCAAACCTGTAGAATGGTGCTTGCATTTTAAACCAGTTCAGCACTAGTTGTCTTCATTTTAAAGTTTTTAAAACTGGTTGCTTAGCATACCTTTATTCATTCTAACATACTGTATCTTGTTTGCTCACTTCGTTCTGCCAGTGAGCACTTGTTTCGCGGTCAAAGATTCCAACAAGAGCTCTATCTCCTGCATGAAGTTTAGATTCTCTGATTATTTTGTCCAGCCCTTTTTAGTGTTTGTCAGCCGTTTTGCAAAAGTTTTAATGGCTATTTGTCACCTTTCTTTGAGATGGCATTTCAGCTTTTTTAACTACAAGGAATGTGATGACTTGAGGCATTATCAATTGTCAGGCGAGGTTGTGTCCCCAAAATTAATTTGTAGAGAGAGAAACCTGTTACTGGGCATGGCCCGATATGAAATTCTGACTGTATGATAACCTTGAGCAACAATACCATGGTTTCACGGAATTTTGATTACAGCTCTAAATTGTGTTATTTTGAAATGTCTGTAGGCTATTTAAACAAAAAAAAAAATCCATTGAACTGTTGTTTATTTTTAAACATCTATAACAGGGAACGGAAGAAATATGCATTTGAAATAAATGTAATTCTTTCTAAATAAAAATAAATAAATGCAGTCCTTAAAGGAGCAATAAATGACACTTCACCACTAGGTGCTCTGTTGAGCACTGTCAGTAGACCAAAATAAACAGCGAATTTAAATTGTGTTTTCACATAATGGTATAGCCCTTATATGATTGGCCGATTGGCAGCCATGTTGACCAATCAAAACAAGGTCAGGCGAGAGCGAAAAGGTGGGGGTTGAGCAGCGAGTAGGAGCGCTAAGCAGCTAGAAACTCAGTCGATACCTGGCAGCTCGCTGTGTAATTTTCTTTTCTGTTATATTTAAAGTGTCCCTACACTTTACGTCTCTTTCCCTGTGCTGCTTTTTACCTGCTGCTTTCTGTCTCCATAGTGGATTACCACACTTGGCATTCATGTACAAGCAGGCTGGGCTACCATTAGCGTTTGCCGCCTGGCCGAAACACAGTGCGCTGAATAAATAATAACGAAGCCTCTAGGCAGATAAATTTGCCTTGATGAATTTTATGAGTTGAGGTCCTCGAGTAATTCGATAAATCGTGACAGTCCTAATTAAATGTATTTCCCCGTACCCGTGCCTGGTACCATGAGTTTTTCATACCAGGGTATACCGTGAAACTGGTTCCTGGCCTGTGTCTACCTGTGGCATGTTTTTGTGATCTTATAGGCGTGTGTAAGGGATTTTAAAAAGTCATGGCAAGGCATTTCAATCTGTAGGCTTCCTGGTCTCTTACTTTGTGACAGGATCTATAAACAAGCAAATATATATTTTTGTGGGGTTTTAGATTTCTTTGGATTTTCAAGTTATTATGTAGGATTGTTGTAGTGTTTTCTCACCATAACAATCCTACAAACTTCCACCAACATTGAGTGGAGCTCTCTGTTTAATCTACACAGCTGTTTAATGTTCTCAGTTTGGTCTTAGAGTAATAGCCTGGATTTAGAACCCTTATTGCTCTGCTTGATCACACAAAATTGTGCTGTTTCTCTTCAAACACATACTCATTCACATCACATTAGTGTTGGCCTGTCAGTGAATTAAATCTATTGTATACTGGCAGCTGAAATGGTGCAGTTGATGTCTCTGTGAATGATTAGGTTAGGAATTTATGCTTCAAACAGTTCAATAAATATCGTTTACTTCAATAAATATTTTTCCCTATCTACTAGTGTAAACAATGTACAAGATGACAACAGAGAACAAACAATGGGGTCACACATATCTTGCAATGCAAGAATTTATATGTATCGCACAATGCAACTACAGTACAATGATTGATTCTTGAGGGTCCATGGATGCAAACACATGCTATTTTTACATGTCTAATTTGAGATGATGTGAAAGCAAAACCCCGCCTCTGTGAGTCTTAGTTTCAACTTGTAAGTGCCAATTGTAAACCAGTTTTTTAAAATGTGTTAATAGGCCAAGTAACACCATAGTTATGCCAAATAAATTAAACCATCTTTTTCTAAATACTTATCATGTTTATTGAAAGTATAATTAATAAAATTCAGCTACTCTCCAAATTCGAAGCATGCTTGCAAACATAAAAATCAACATGACAACTCCTTTGGTATTGGTGAAAATCTGACATATTTAACTAACAAGAATGGGCAACATTGGTCATGTTTTCAGAGGCAATTGCTGGACCAAAACACAGACATGGAGCCACATGATGAGGTAAATTGGTTTTAATTAATGAAAATAACAACTTACAGAGATAGAGAATGCACTATGTAGGCATAGGACAGGGAGCAATAAGGAGGTGACATAACAGAGGATCTGACAATTGAGAATGATGACCGGGATGTATATATGCAGGGAAGGGAACAGGTGATATGGGACTCGGGTAAGGGCATTGAAGATGAGCTGAGGGAGAGTGAAGAATGATTTGCAGAGCAGACTAGGACAAAACAGAAATCTTGACTCACATCTATGGAGATGTGTAGATTGTAGGGACGATGATGGAGGTGGAGACTGAAGTGTAGATGATGGAGAAGATGTAGAGGATGAAGATTGGATTAGGGGTGTGGATAACAGATATATACAGATTCTGCTCTGGAGCTCAGAAGAAACTGCGGCCTGACTCTGGGGGTCTGGAGTTCTGAGGCGAATTAATCCTGGCTCTTGGTCTCAGAAGCGGCTGTGACCTGGATCTGGTGCTCTCTGTCAGCTCTGTGCAGGTTCTATCGCTTTCTAGAGGCTTTTGGAAGGTGTTAAACGTCCTCTGGCAGGAGGTGTCCATCCTATGAGGGTGTCTGCGGCAACTTGGGTAGGAAGCAGCAGGAGAATCAGCAGGAGAGAAGAAATTTTGCCCCGGACGACACCCAACCTGCTTCCTAAGATGGTATCTTCCATCTCATCCAGCAGCAGTGGAGTAGGCAGGATTTCAGTATGATTGTCGTTTAAACTTCTAGCCTCCTCCAGCTGCTGTTGGATCCTAAAAATAAAAAAAGTCTGCAACTTTCCGGGACCAATTGTGGGGCCATATTCTTCTGTTATATTTATAGAGGTGATGGACCAAAACACAGACAGACCTGGGAGTCAGATGAAGACATTAATACATTTTAATGAATGGAAATAACAACTTACAGAGGTAGACATAAAACTAAGTAGGAAATAAAAATAAGGTGACATAACGTAGAATCCGACAATCGAGAATGATGAGTATGCAAGACAGAGATGAGAGGAGAAGAATAAAGAACAGGTGGAACTAATCAGATGATAAGGGGACTAGGATGGTGAAGAACTGAGGGAGAGTGAGAATGATCGACATGGCAGACAGGGAGGAATTAGAAATCTGACAGAACCAATATACCAAACAAATACAGAAAGAACTAACAGAAACCACAAACTAAATCCACAAGGTACAAATCAGCCCACATCAAAGGAAAAATAGCTGAAGAAGGCATGATCCAAAATTCAAAACAATATCAAAACACAAACACCCAAGGATTTTGAAAGCATTTTGTTGCTGAGGAATGGTGCGGACAAAGCAACGATGAGGAGAGTAACACACACAGTAGTGGGACAAACTGAGAGATAATGTTAATGACAGTGAGTTTTGATATTTGAGGGATTTGTGACATTCACTTTTTAATTTGTATGTAGTTGAAGGTTTTGGTTTTATATGTAAAGGATAATGCATATACTGAATTAATAGACATCAGTGAAGCTCCAGTGAAGCTCCTTATAGAGCTAGACTAGATGAGGGAGACTCGCAGCTTGAGTCGGAGGTAGATAGTGAGACATTTGACAATTATGTGGTGGATCAATCATTCATCTTAGAAATTGACAAAGATGAGGAGGGACATGATGAGAAAGATGAAGGTTTGGCAGGTGTGGAGTCGGCCACTAGGAGATCTAGGCAGAGGAAAGGGCAGTGCTGAAAAACTGCAAGGTCCCATCACCTCTGGGACAGGCAGGACTTTGTTGCTGCACTTTATGGACATTGGCACATCAAATGCCCTTATCTCGCATTATGAGATGGGCATTTCCAAGCAGGCGCAGCCCAACACAATAAGGGTTTGGCCGTTGAGGCTAGTTTTGACTGCAACTTGAAGCTCATTTAGCTGATCAAGTAAAATATTGCAATGTCCGGTTTTCAGATGTCTGGTGCACCGGAAAGAAAGTATATTAAGAGAACATGGAAGCAGAACCTGTCACTCAGTAAAAAAATCTGTGGATGAGACTGGAACAAGTGCAGCAGGATGAGAATTGCAAGAGAATAATTCCCATCCAGAGCAACGTAAGAAGCTATGCAGCTAAGGCTTAGCAGTGCAGCTTGGCAGAAAGTGACCAGATTTTTCAAATCAAAATCTCTTGTTTAATTTGTCAATGGAACGAGAGGTTTGGGAGTGCGCCTCGTAGGTGGGGGCTAAAAAGGCCCTGGCAAAGCTGTCAGCTGGCCTGGCTATATTTGTACATACATTTTAGAAATTAACAATACATATTGGTATAAAAACAATTCCTTACATGTTTAGGAGTTTCACAAGGGGAAAAAATATTTTTTGTCAACTTAGATTTTATGTTGTTGTGTGACCTAAGCTCCAGTATACAACTACAGTATGTCCAGATGAAAAACATAAGGATAAATTCACACAATTGTGGTTGTGCTGAAAAAAAACCCAATACCACATAAGGCAAAAGTACTATTTTCTATTGGAAAGTATGAACATAAAATCAAAATTAGTAAGAAATTACCATAAACCCTGGAACCCAGAGGGTTAATTGAAACCCAAAGAATAAAATGATCTATAGCAAGCAGCAAATGAGATTTCACAATCCACTTTATTTCTGACGTTGCTGCTAGATTATTGCGTCAGCTACATACATGAAAATGGCAGCTACAGTAAAGACCTTTGTTTTGGGACCTAATCATAAATAGTGAGCTGTATTTTTGAAAAAGCTGGTTTTCAGTTTAGCTGAATATTTTCTTTTTTGTCTTTTATGATAATCATACACCTTACAGATGTCCTTTTGAAGATGTAAAATGTTCCGGCATGTTGCTCGATTTGCTTAAGTCAGCTAAAGCTTAACCTGTGACTTCAGCTGGTGCTTCTTCACTCAAAGGAAAACTGAGTTATTCCAGCAAACAGTGGACTCTTTTCCATTGATTACTAACAAACAAGGAATAAAGATAAATGTGACCACCGAAGGTCCTGCAATTGGGCTCTTTATATTTTGAACTATAGCCCACATGAGGACAATTGTTACCCCAATGATGTTTAGGGTATAATCAACCACAAGAGATAAAAAGCTGGCTTTTAAAAATGATTAACAGATCATATCAGGAATGATTTTAGGTTTAAAAACGTGGATACCTTAGTTATGTTCTTTTGTGATTAGTAATAATTTCTCAGTCCATGGCAGTCCTAATCTTTCCATCCCTGAACAACTTCTCAACCTTAAACCAAGAGTTACTGCTTAAGAAATATGAAACTAATATTCTCTCAGTGATTTAACAGCATATAAAACACAAGACCAAAGCTAAACTAAATAATAATTTTACCTCCACTGTAGTCTGAGCTCTGCCGCCGCATAAGGGGTGAGTGACATAAGGAAAAGAAAAAACAGTAAATACAAACATTTAGCCTGTGCCTGTGGCTGTCTGTGGAGACAGAGTTCCCCCACATTTTCATAAAAGTGCAACAAATACAAATATAAATAAATATAAATCAAGCCTGCAAGAAAATGGGTTGTGGTGATGGGAGGTGAAAAGGTGTTAAACATGTTCAAAAAAGCACAGACTTGTAAATCCCCTTGACAAGAATGCAAGTGATTGTGTGTGTAGTGCAGCATGAGCATGTATAAACTTACATAAAGTGTGTATAACTACATTATGTGTATGTGTATGGTAGTAGTTGATGTGCAAGTATATTGTTTGCTCCTATAAGGTGAGTTAACTCCAGTCAGTGAGTCAGCTAACATGAAATCATCTCTGGTTTCTTCAAGGCCTTCTGTGTCTGAAGAGCCATCAGCCACGATAATCAGGCATTGTGGCCTGAGAGATCTGGATAAAATAAGAGGAGAAGAAGATATATTATGTGCAAAACAGAAATTTTTAAAACACAAGAAAAAAATACAACTAAATTGCCTCTTCATTCTGCCACAGCTAGGGAAGTGCAGTGAAACTCATGTTCAGTGCAGAGACTCAGAGAGAGGTTATATCCTCAGACAATTGGGTTTCTCAACTCAAACCTGAGTCACTCTGTTTTACATAGCATACTTTGCACACTACATTACTCAATACGTTAGTTTATCACTCAAATCATGTCAATGCTTTATCACTTGAACTTTATTAATACTCTTCTAAGTAAATATTTCTCCCTTCTTGTCAACTGTTCTCTCCATCCGTGTTCCTATTTTCCTCCACTCTCATTTAATCTCCTTTCTGTCTTCCTAACTTCTTCCTCTCTCCTCTTGTATCAATCTTACATTATTCTAAAACAGAGACATTATATAATTAAAATCACTTCCAAAAACATTAGAATATAAAACATGAAAACTTCCAATTATTATTTTTATTATTATCTCATCTGATTAAATACTAAAAATTCTAATTACCACAAAATTTGGAGATACAAGCAAAAACAACATAATAACTGGACATTAAACAGGTGGTTATCTCTTACTCCATCATTCTCAGATATGTAGATCTTGTCTCATTCAGTTCTCCTGTTACTGACTCCTATTTTTTCATGAGGAACTTTCATATATCCAAACTGAGCAGTACAAAAGCACACCTAAAACTGAAAGTCTATGCTCATAAATCACAACCATAAATCAGCAAAACAACTTGTAATAACTCTACTTATAATAACTATCTGAAATATAAACTAAAGGTCACCAATCAGTTCTAAAACATCTTTAGACGAACCCTTGTTGATCCCTGGAGATCCAGCGTACCAGATTAGTGCCTTACAAGGAGTTTTCAATCATTCTGTTACATTTTAGCCAAATGTCTTTTACTCAGGCGAGCAGCAACTCGTGGTCTTGTCTTACTTTTTATTGATTATTTTTTAACCTGGACACGAACCAAACTGATGAAAATCAGTGCCTCCAAATCCGAGACCATGGTCTTGAACCGGAAAAGGGTAGAGTGCTTCCTCCGGGTTGGGGAGGATATACTGCCCCTAGTGGAGGAGTTCAAGGATCTTGGGGTCTTGTTCACGAATGAGGGGAAGATGGAGCGGGAGATCGACAGGCGGATTGGTGCGGCGTCTGCTGTGAAGCGAGCCCTGTACCAATCTGTTGTGGTGAAGAGAGAGCTGAGCCAAAAGGCAAAGCTCTCGATTTACCGGTCGATCTACGTTCCTACCCTCATCTATGGTCACGAGCTTTGGGTCGTGACCGAAAGAACAAGATCCCGGATACAAGCGGCCGAAATTAGTTTTCTCCGTAGTGTGTCTGGGCTCTCCCTTAGAGATAGGGTGAGGAGCTCAGTCATCCGGGGAGGACTCAGAGTAGAGCCGCTGCTCCCCACATCGAGAGGAGCCAGTTGAGGTGGCTCGGGCATCTGGTTAGGATGCCTCCCGGACGCCTCCCTGGTGAGGTGTTCCGGGCACGTCCCACTGGGAGGAGGCCCAGGGGAAGACCCAGGACACGCTGGAGGGACTATGTCTCTCTGCTGGCCTGGGAACGCCTTGGGATTCCCCCGGAGGAGCTGGCCCAAGTGGCTGGGGAGAGGGACGTCTGGACCTCTCTACTGAAGCTGCTACCCCTGCGACCTGACCCCGGATAAGCGGAAGAAAACGAACGAACGAACCAACCAACCAACCAAACATTTATCACAGGATCAGCCCGATCCACATAAAATGAATCGATTAACACACTTACCATAACACAGGGCAGCTCCCCATCAGTTGCCACCGGTTAAGACAACGAACTTCCATTTCTTCTTCTTCTGTTTTAAAAGTGGTGCGCTCTTGTTCTTCTTCTTCTGATTCTTCGTGTTTTAATGGCAGCTGACATCCAAAAGCATCATTACAGCACATCTAGTGGTGCGCTCTGTTCCTCGTTTTTATCTTAACAGCAGCGCAACCAGCTACTGTAACACCGGTTTCTGCGCGCAACAGCTCTGCCGTAATAACAGTCTACACCAGGGGTTTTCAAATTCATTGAACGTGAGCCTCCCCTTGGAATAGGTAAAGATACCTGCTACTTTTACATCATGGACAGAGGGCCTATTTTCATTAGAGCAAATTCATAAACTGACAAACTGAACTAAACAGACACCAATGTCAAACTGAGCTCACGTCAACAGGAGACGTCAACTGAAATAATAATAAAAAAGAAAACCTGAATTTAACGTCAACACATACATATTCCGATTTACTTTTTAGGCTAATTATACACAATTTAAACCTATTGCTATTTTAACAACCAAGCATTTCATTATCTCTTATCTGATGTATTTCTGATGTTTGGCACTTTGTTTTACCTCGTGTTAAAGTGCTCTTTAAATAATGATAACAATGATTATGATTATGATCAGAATAAACTTTTGCATCACCTCCCAGAAGCTGGAAAGAAAAGAGACACAAATATTTTTCACACCTCACTTAGTAACTCTTAGTAACTCTAATATTACAGCATTTTGATTTAATCCATCTGAATGCAGTATTTGCAAGCCATACTCTGATTGGATGGAAAAAAACATGTCTGTGATTGGCTGGTGGAGTGGACAGTTTTTGAAGTCGCAGCACAGAAACAGCCAAGTGAGTGCACAGCTGCTGTTGAGCGTGGAATGAGCAGGTGCGCGCGAGCAAAGTTGCGCGCGAGCAGAGATGGAACTGAGCGCGAGGAAAGAAGGATGAGAAGAGTTTTTCAGTTGAACGCGCGCCAGACCAGTTTTGAGCATTGAGAGTTGTCTCACTGCGTGCTTGATTGGTTCCTGCGGAACAGACAGAAGGCACAAATAACGGTACAGCTATACAGAGCTGAGCGGCAGCGCTGTCTTCTTCAGTCTTCTCGCACCTCCCCTGTGACTCTTTGGCGCCCCCCAAGGGAGGCGCCTCACCTATTGAAAACCACTGGTCTACACGCAACATTTTCCCCCTCGGTAAAATCGGGGACATTTCCGGGGATAGCTTTGGCCGGGGACAGGTGGTCCAAAACGGGGACTGTCCCCGGAAATCGGGGACGTCTGGTCACCCTAGAGCAGGGGTTCCCAAACTTTCAGCCGCGCACCCCCTTCGGTATGCCAACCGAGTTGACGCACCACCAATCTTCGAAAAAAAAAATAGTCATATATATGTATATGGCAGTTGAAGTTGTAGTTAAAGTTCAAACATCATAACAAAGGTTGTATAAATAAAATTAGAACATAATTTGAATTAAATTGCAATAAAGTTACACCCGACATCCGCAGCAGAAGCCAGAGAAACATCGTTCAAGCCTCTGAAACAGGTGGATTCTCAGACTAAACTCTGATGATCTACCTGTGCGTGTTCTCACTTTATTTATTTCATGTACCAGCTTCTTAATCTGAGTCTGACTCACAATTTACGCTGCAAAATACAAACATGAAGAAGTTTGATTTGTGTCCGATGACGAGCGAGCGAGCGAACCACACTTTGGTAGAGCAGCACAGAGTAACAATAACAGAGCGCTCCATAAAGATGTTATTAATCAGAGAAATAAAAAGATATTTTCTGATTGTTTCACAGTGGTTACCTTCAGCAGGTAAACATGCCCATAGCAACACACCTCGGCTCTCCGCAGCCCCTCTTGTTTCTGTCTAAATATGCGCTAAAACCGCATCTGTAAAATGAACTGCGCCTGTCTGAATCACACTGAAAAGTATTACAGCTCTGTGTGTGAACATAGTCAAGAAACCGCGTCTACCCCCCACCAGCAGCAGCGGTAACGGCACCGGTGTGTGCGTGACTGCGCGTCAGAGCTTGTCACCGGTTCAATCACGGCCCCATGAGCAGCGCTGTTTGGAGGCGCTGCGCGATCCATAGAGAGACAATCACTCAATTTAATCTAGTAAATAAAAACTTTCGGCCCAAATTAAATTTTCCCTCCGCTGACGTAAACGACGTGAAGCGACGAGAGAGAAAGAGACATTTTCTGATTCTCGCTCGTTTTCTTCTCCCGGATCCGTTGCAATTCTCTCCTCTGTTGCCTCTGATTTCTCTCTCACTCCCTTCCTCTCCTTTCACCTTAGATGTCTCACCTGCATGACAGTTTCCCTCATTTCAGCCAATTGAGCATCTTTGCCAGAATGATTGAAGCAGAGACCACAAGCCATGCGCGCAAATACAGCACAATGTGGATGCTTCATCTTAAAATGTAGCGTAGAAGAAGATTTCTTTTAGATAAATACATTTTGTGTGAATTCTGTAACGTTTCGTTATGATACCCAAGCACCAGACCGAGGTTTTGCTGCTAACACTTTAATTTAGGACGAACAGAACGGGACAGCTTTTACCCCGCCAGTCCCAGAACCACCACTCCTTTCCCCGGAGGCCACACATTTCTTCCGGTATGACCTAAAACAACCTACTTAAAGAAACAGTAAGTGTGCAACAGCACTTAGCAATAAAGTTTATTACGGATCATTATACGATAGATTTTGTTTGTTGATTAAATTTACAGTTTTTGATTTTAATCTTTACAAAGAAAATGTTTATTTACACGTCTTTATGGTGTGGGGGAAAAACAGTGTCAGACCCGTCATTACAGTTTTCAGCTCGCGCACCCCCTAGTGGCAGCTCCACACTTTGGGAATCCCTGCTCTAGAGTAAAAGCAGAATGGGAGTCCACAGGTCCTTTTTGATTTAGAAACAGCTGTTCTCTTGCTACATCCTGATTTTCTTTTTCTTTTTTGTCAGTCTGTCAGTTATCCAGAGAGTTTAGAACAGTTAATGGGGTAGCTTGTGGAATTTGAATGAATGCCTAGAAATAGATAAATAAGTAATAAAAAATAAATATTTCCCTTTACAGTCCCACAGAGGGGAATTTTGTCTGCATTTAACCCATCCCTTAGGGAGCAGTGGGCTGCCAACACTTAGTGGTGCCTGGGGAGCAATATGGGGCTAAGGGTCTTGCTCGGGGACCTTTGGTGGCAGTCTTGCGAGGATCAGAATGTTCCAAATGTCTTTTGAAAAAGACTGAAAGCAGTAATGTGATGGAGATTTGGGGAATAATCATTCAATTGTTGCTTAAGACCAAACTGTCCTCAGTCTCTGCTGTTTATATTAACTTGTAATTCCGGCTTCCCTGGATGCATTCAACCAATCAATGTGAAAGGTTTATCATTTCAACTCACATTTTTACGGTAATGTCACATAAGCAAAGCTCCTCTTCTACTATAGTAATTTAGAAATAAACCGCAAAAGACATTTTGACATTTACACTAAATCATTGTTTTGTTGTGTCCTCTGTCAGACTTGGTTGTATATATTTGTATAATATTCTTACATTACTATTCCGCCATGGAAAATCTTTATTTGAAGAGGCCGAGATGGGTATAGCGACTGAGTTGGATATACAGGACTGTCTCAGAAAATTAGAATATTGTGATAAAGTTCTTTATTTTCTGTAATGCAATTAAAAAACATGAAATGTCATACATTCTGGATTTATTACAAATCAACTGAAATATCGCAAGCCTTTTATTGTTTTAATATCGCTGATTATGGCGTACAGCTGAAGAAAACTCAAAAATCCTATCTCAAAATATTTCCTCAGACCAAGTAACAAAAAAATTATAACAGCAAAACAAAATCAAACATTTGAAAATGTCCATTAATGCACTCAGTACTTGGTTGGGAATCCTTTTGCACAGATTACTGCATCAATGCGGCGTGGCATGGAGGCAATCAGCCTGTGGCATTGCTGAGGTGTTATGGATGCCCAGGATGCTTCAATAGCGGCCTTTAGCTCATTTGCATTGTTGGGTCTGGTGTCTTTCAGCTTCTTCTTCACAATACCCCACAAATTCTCGATGGGGTTCAGGTCAGGGGAATTGGCAGGCCAATCAAGGACAGTAATGCCATGGTCAGTACACCAGTTACTGGTGGTTTTGGCACTGTGGGCAGGTGCCAGATCTTGGTTGTGCAGCGTTTCCTGCCACATTTCCCCCTTCCAACACACTTTTTGTGAATGTGCTTTGAAACTGCACTCTGTGAACAGCCTGCTCTTTGAGAAATTTCTTTTTGTGTCTTACCCTCCTGATGGAGGGTGTCAATGATGGTCTTCTGGACAGCAGTCAGATCAGCAGTCTTCCCCATACTTGTGATTTAGTTTACTGAACCAAGCTGAGTGTTTTTCAAGACTCAGGAAACCCTTGCAGGTGTTTCGAGTTAATTAGACGATTCAAGTGATTAGTTGAATAGCCTACTAGTATACTTTTTCACGATATTCTAATTTTCTGAGACAGTCCTGTAGATGGTACAGCACTTTAACTAGTCCAACAACCCAAAGCACTTTACACTACAATCAGTCATTCACCCATTCACACCCTGATGGTGGTGAGCTATATTATACTAGTAGACAGAGCTGCGCTGGGGACGAGGCTGCCATACATCGGTGCCACCGGGCCCCCTGACCACCGCCAGCAGGCCATTTGCCCAAGGACACAAGGACTGAGACGGACAGAGCCGGGGATCAAACCGGCAACCAGCAAATTGCAGGGCAAACTCCCTAGCTTCTACACCAAAGTTTTGCTCACTACCAACCATACAACATAAAGTGATAACATCATTGAAGAAGAGTCTGAAGAAGTGTGTAGTCCTTCAAATGATTAGCTGACTCTCTCTGTAGGCACTGCAGAGTTTCCCCCAGAAAACTGGCTGAGGGGTGGGGGGTGTTTTGTTGTTGTGTGGATGGAGGAGGGAGGTGTGCATGAAAAATGGGGAAGAGGGTGGAATGCACAGAAGCCCCATTTACACTACCCTTGTTAAACCGATCCATGCCGAGCTCGTCCGAGCTTGGATCAGTTAACCAAGCCGAGCTTGGTTCTGACGACCGTTTACACATCACGCTATCTCAGTTCCTTGGTTTCCTCGCCTCCTAGTGACGATCTGCGGTACTACTGCTCTCTGGGATTGAAGGCGGGACCAAGCAAATCAAAATGGCGGCGCCTGTAACATTCAGGCAGTTATGCTTGGTTATAATTGTGATACGTCGTTGTTTGCGGAGAGTCAGGCGAAGACGGCGACTTTTGGTGAATTTACTTGACAGAGTCGGCTTTTGGGACGTGGATAAGACAAACGAACGTCTAATAAGGATTTACAGACGCAGGAAACAACGACAGACGCTGAGGTTCATCACACTGCTAAGCAGAATCATCACTGGAAATCATGTGCCACGATAGGGAAGCTAGTATTTTTATGAATGTCTGAAATGTCAACTGACCGCACGGAGATGACGCGGTCTGCTCATGCGCTCTTTGTTATTAGAGAACCGAGCTAGGGAAAAACCGGGCCGAGCCCATCCCTGGAACTGGGCTGCATTTAGCGCGGTCCGGTTGTGTCTGGCTCGGTTCAGTTCAGTTTGCGTTCCATTTACACTCGATAGTTATCTCGGTTACCGAGCTCGGACTGGTCTCGGCACGGTTAAAAAGGGGTAGTGTCAACGGGGTAAGAGAGTGGTGTGGTGAAGCACTGCACAGCTCAAAGGGGGAAGTCAGGCAAACAGAACCCCATCATTGGGCTGTCTGTTTCTGTCAAGCTAATAATAGCTAGCATTAGCTTATGTTGTATGCAAGGTTTACTACTAATATGTCAAAGATAGGAGCGTTGGTGTTACTGTTCTTTTACTTTTTTCTGGCACTGGTGACTAATTTTTTCAAATGAGGGTGGGGGGGAGACATGCAACAAAGGACCCCAGACCAGAATGAAATCCGGGTCAGCTGCATCGAGGACCAAGGCCTCCGCACATGGGTTGTGCTCACTACCTCTGTGCCATCGGAGCACGGCCCCTTTTTATGTTCCTCTTATGTTGCCCATCTTTGGCATCACTGTTGCTGGTATATATGACAAACATTTAAAATGAAACAAATGACCCTTAGAAAGGCTTATGATAGACTACACTTTTTCTGCAATAGTCTACTGTTGGAGTAATCCCTTGTGCACAACCATGTGAGGCAAATGTGTAAAGCAGTCCGTGCTTGGTATTTCTACGTCGGCCATTGCTTTTTTTGTATCACTTGAATTATCACACAAACAACGTAGATGCACTCTTTGGTGAGTTTCCCATCTTTGCAGCCCTTACTTGATTGCTTGCCTCTATGTTCTGGGGGGCCCAGTATGAAATTAATGGACATCAGCGCAGCAATCCATGAGGAATCAAAAGGGTTAAGCAGTGACATTGGTGAAACCTTAAAACTCCGAATGTTTGCACTAAAGCCATTAGCAGTAATATTAGATAGCATACGCCACAGGTTATGGCGAATATTTTAATCCAGTTTGGTTTGCGCTGTGTTGCTTTGAGGAGATGACACACTGTAGCTCCAGCAGCTGCTAAATACAACAAAAATGTCTATTGTCCAACACGGAACCTAACAATGGTGTAGTCATTCTTCCACTGTAAATATTTCCTGGGAAATAATTATAATGAAATGATGCGTTATGGTAAAAAAGGAGCCCTCTCTGTCAAAAAAAGAAGTATTAAAAAACATCTTGATAGTAACTGAGTCTGGTGTGTGCACAAAAAGGAGACATATGTAGACAAGATGTAAGATGTAAGTAAGATGACAAAGTCAGATATTCTAAAAGCAAGCATCAAAGTCTTTCACAACCTGCCCTTGCATAGTAATTCTCTAAACAAGATGAATAAGGATTTATTTAGTCGTGATGTTACATCTTAGTTACAGTATATCTTGGTTAAAAGAGCAGTTTTGAATCGTCATTGTGTCTGTGAGGCATCCCCCATCATCTTCAAGTGCATTACTGTCATTTATTCTCTATTCAAAGTAGATAGAGGTACAGGAACACAAGCTGTAAAAATCTAATTTTAGCATTTAAATAGTCTGAGGAAGAATCCAGCCAGAATCACTTCTAACTCAACACAGCTTAGTTCTCACAGGCTTTTTCATGCTGCCACGAGTGCTTTGACACATAATGGTGTCAGGACACACACACACACACACACACACACACACACACACACACACACACACACACACACACACACACACACACACACACACACACACACACACACACACACACACACACACACACACACACAAAAGCTCTGTGATTCCACTGTTAGTTTTCCTAACACTCATACTTTGGTTCTTTAGTAGACATACTCACGGGAAATTGATATTTCCCGTGTCATGAGGCCCAATCGTAGAGCTGGCGCACCATATGCTGAGGCTGTAGTCCTCAACGCAATTGTCCTGGGTTCGACGCCCGGCCCCGGGCTGTTTATTTAATCTCTTCCCCCTCTCTCCCCTACTTTCTGTCCAACTAGTAATAAATAAAGCCCACTCATGGAAAAAATAAATAAATAAAATCTGTAAGATATAGAGGAACTAATTCCCAAAAATGTTTGGTTATACTGATTTACAATAAAGCTGAATGTAAAAAAACAACAACTTGCAAGCAGAGGATTTGAGTTATACCAGTGTTATTTAGGTTCAGATTGTCATCAATGCAGGGCTGACTATTACCAACAGTCATCAGGATTAAACACCAAGGCGTCTGTGTGTCTGAAGTGTGACCACTTTATCCTCTGAGATCATTTTCACAGTGGCTGTTTTATTGACTCATTATCAGTGTGTGGGTGTGTCTGCATGTGTGTATAATTGGGCATATGTTTACATTGGTAAGTGATTAGTAATATTCATCTGGCATAAACAGACTCATCATGTCAATTTACTCACATAAACTGTTAATGATAAATAGGCAACATACATTGTCATCTGCTCTCGCTTAATAGCAACTCACTTTTCTTGTCCACTGAGGAACACCGAAATTCAGTTAAAGGGATGTTTTTAACTGAATCAGTTTAATCTCAGTACAGTGCTGTCAACAGCAAAGAAATGTTTTAACAGTCGTCCAGGACTCTTGTTTAATCCTTGCAGGGAGTTTTCTGTATTTGAGCCTGGAAGTATTTTAAAGTTAATCCTGCCACAGAAAAAGAAACATCTCTGGCAGAACAGAGATTTGGGATCTACACAGGTCTGCCTTTGTCTACTTTTTTTAATTTGTTGTCAACCCCCCAAAGTATTTAATGTATACAGGGAATAATTTTGTTATCAGTTTCTTTAATCTGTTCAAACCTAAGCATTGTTGCCAACAGTTTCAAAGGCTTAAAAGCTATACAACATGTATGATACTAAAACTGTGTTTTGAAGCTTTTAGACTGAAAGGTCTAAAAAGTGATGAGCAAAAGCAGTTCTAGAGGCTATGGTGCTAAGGTGACTACTATGAATGCATCATTTTATACACTGGTAAATTTTAGTAAATTTAAAAAAAAAATCTTAAATCTAAGGTAGAGCACTTTATGGTACCAACAAATAATTGCAAAGAACCAAACACATTTGGTTGCCCTCCTATTAACTTGTTTATGTCCTCTCCTGATTTGGTGAGATAGGTTTGCTTCTGGAGTTTTTGGCACATGTACATTGGCTTAATGTTTTCTCCTTGGTTGCTGTTTATCTGTCTCAACCAGGAAAGTAGATGTAAATGAGCACCATAGCAGACACTATAAGGTTTAATTATACATGATAGTCCCCTCCTGTGCCTGTGCAGTAGGTCATCAGTATGGGGGTGGATGCCCTTGTACCAATTATTGGAACATCCTTCAGAGAGATTTATAATCAAAACTGATGCTCCACTGGTGAAGCATGATGAACACTGTCACTAAATGAGGGCTGCAGCAGTCTTGACATAATAGACTGTAGGATCATGTTGCTTAGAAAAATACATTTACGCAGATCTCAACAAATTCTACATGTTTTATTTGCTTCCTGTGACTAGATATTTCAATCATAAAGAAAGGAATTGAGAATGTGTCTTAACCATCTCATGCAAACAACGAGTTTGCGTTTTGAAGGCTTTCAAAGGTTTGAGCAAACTATTTTACAGCTGGATGGAGCAGAGCTGAAATGGCATTTAAATGCAGTCAGTTGTATATGATGTTCTCCTTCAGTTTTAATCCCCTTTCCTTTGTGCAAACACATAGCTTTTCTGATTAACTCATTTTCATTTGAATGCAATCTAGCATGATTTGATTTGCCATCCAAAGCGATTGGCTTTCATATTAATGCGATTAGGTTGTAGAACAAAGCGGCCATTATGCAGAGACTTATGGCGCAAGTGGAAAAAACGACCATCACATTGCCATCAGTAACATCCCCACTGAGAGATATGGGCATTAGGAAGAGAAAATAACACACACACACTATGAAGACACGCATCGTCACATGCATCTTGACTCTAATCTTGCTCTGCCTTTTGTCATAGCTGTGGGCAGAGCACGGCTGCACAAGTGTAAGATGTGAGAATCCTACAAAGCAAGGGATCTTAATGTGTTTGTCAAACCACTTGTGATCTGCGCTCTGCATGCAGTAGCACTGTAATCCGGGGTTACATATGTTGCAAAGTCTTATCTCAGTAAAATCCAATGATGGTTTTGTTCAACACTTCATCCACTTGAACAAATCTATTGCTCGTTGGAATGACTACTCTTTGTCACCGTACTTCTGCTTTGTTCTCTGACTTGTGGACAGAGCAGCATTTAACTGATGGAGTAAACAGTCTGTACAGTAAACCTAATAATAGACATGTTCAATTACTCTCATAGGGCTTTATGAGCTCAAGTGTTGGAAACAGTGCTGACGTCTGTTTGCTGTCTTCAGTGTGTGCGCTATGGGCTTTGACTGATGCACACTGACAGCATCACAATTTTTCTGCTCCACTAGTTGCTCAGGGAGGATAACGTCGTTGGTTGAATGGTCGCTCCGTCCCACACATTTATCTAGACCAAGACACCTTAATAAATTTGATAGACTAGAAGGAGATGCAATGAGGCAATTGCCTTTTAAGTTACTGTAATAGTGAGCCATCTCGTCTCTGAATGTCCCAATCTGCAGCAGTCTGAAAAGGTTGTATGGCATTTTGAGAGTGGACACTGTTAATTAAATATTATACAATATCATGTATTAATTGGATTGTAAATGTTGGACATTATATGTTGACAATGCAATAAAATAAACATAAATCTGAATTTTGCTCAATTCTTAAATAAAAATCTTAAGTAAAGGCAGCGTGCCAGTAAAGGAAAAAAATCTAAAACAGTGAGACAACTTCTACAGCAGCAGTAAATACATGACTCGATATGGTTAGATGGTTTCTAACTCTAGTCTTTATTGTATTAGTGTCTTAATGTAAAGCAAAGCCGATTGAAGGGCAGCTGTGAAAATATCCTCACATAAATGCTGCTGGGATTTTTTTCAGCAAATTAAATCACAAACCTACTTGACTTTATGACAACAGACAACACCTGTAGTGCCTGGGTCTGCATTGCTCTCCAAATCATATGAGCAGTTATATCAATGACCTGAGACATGTTTACAATTTTAAAGGTGCATTACAAGCATGAGCCAGTAAGATTGTGAAAGTGATGAACGTGATTGTAATACTGCATAGAAATATAATAAATGCAAAAAATACTCAAAGAAATGTAACGGCTATTACTACAGCTGCTAAAATAGTAAAATTGTTATATGATGCAAATTGTTATATGATAAATGTATTTTCCATTTGCATAAACACTTATTTTAAATTATCTTTATTTCAAAACCCAGTTAGAGCTGTTACGCAGTTAGAGCAGTAAGAACCCCTTTGACTAAAACTAAAGGACCTAGCCCACTCCTGAAAAAAAGCCCCCTACCAGAATCCCTTCTACACCAAACTTCACACTTGACACAGTGCAGTCAGGGAAGTGCCGGTCTCCAGACCCTGACTCTTCTGTTGGATAATGAGGACTGTAAAGACTAATGTCTCAAGGAAGAGCTAAAAAGAAATAAATACCACCATAATTTAGTAATAATGGCCCTAAAGCGCAGAATATTGTCCTTTCTGCTGTTCTATTCTGTAGAGTAATGTTTGAGTCGGGAATAGGGTTGTCATGATACTAAAATTTTAAACTTGACAACAATCCTTAGAAAAATAGCCAGTACCATATTTGATACCTCAGCAACCAATTTCTGAAGGCAAAGGGTTCTCTCTAGTTTAAAATTAAAAAATATGGTTTATTACAATATGACAAAATATTAACTTCAATAAAACCAATAAGTATGAAATAATTCACACTTTTTTTTAGAGAAATATATAATTTAAGTGACACCTCCCTGTTTGGCAAAACAGTAGACCAGATAACAATAATAGTAGAAGTGGTGATATCCTTTACGGAAGTATGAACTTTGATTCAGTCATGTAATTATTTTATTCTAAGTGTTTATCATTTGTGTGTCACAGTGGTATTCCATTTGCCTGTCAATGTGCTGATGATACAAATTAAAATTACTACTGAAGGACAAATCAGGAATCATTCTATACTAAAATAAATTGTGTTTCAAAACCAACATGGATCTGGTGTATACAAAACATATTTGTGTCACGGTGTGGGTTTTTGTTTGGACATTTTTCTGGACTTCCTTCTCCCCTCAGCCATTATTCATCCAGCCCAGTTACCTCCAGCCATCACCCTACCCTAGATCGTCTCCACCTCTTGCTCTTAATTAAGTTGACTCAGTCTACCTGTCCAACAGCCTACATAAACCCTCCTCAGTCAACTCATCTCCACCGGAACATCTCCTCACTCTCGCTCTCTCACTCTGCCTCGTTCGCCCTCACCGTGTCCTGCCATGTGCCCAGGTTTCCTCGCTGCTGGGCTACCGGTTTCCATGCAGCCCCAAACGCCTGCTCTGCCTGCCCTGGTGGTTCCCTGGTTTTTACCGCCAGATTTGCTCCGCTTTGAGCTTCTCCCGTCGACCTCCTGCTCATCCTCAACCGCCTGTTCCTGCTGCCATAATTCACCTGCTCAAGTCTGGTACTGTTCATCTGTTTCTCCTGCCACAATTCATCCTTTTAAATAAACTCCTTAATCGTGACTGTGTGTGGCTGAACTTTGGATTCACCAACATCAGTCCATGACAGTACGTTCCGGCAAACATGAACCCATTGCCCGCACAGAGTGCACATTTAGGATCCAGCCAAATGGACCTGCTTCGCCGCCGGCCGCTGAGGACCCTGCTCCGCCGGCGGCTGTCGAGGGTGGCTCCCCTGGTCTCCCGTCGCCGTGGGTCTGGTCGACACCTCGGGACCTGCTCCCGTCACCAGGGAACTGGCTGATGCCTCGGTCCCTGCTTCAGCCTGCGAGGGTACGATGCTCGCCACTGCTCCAGCTGTCTTCCAGGAGGGGGTCCAGGAGGACCCGCCTCCAGTCTTTGCTCCAAAGTCTATCGAGAAGGGGGGGGGGGGGGTTCAAGTAAACACCATAATTCACCTGTTCAAGTCTGGTACTGTTCATCTGTTTCTCCTGCCACAATTCATCCTTTTAAATAAACTCCTTAACCGTGACCGTGTGCGGCTGAACTTTGGGTTCACCAACATCAGTCCATGACAATTTTTACTGTGTAGACAAATATCTAGTCCATGCAAATGTTTTCAGCAGCAGTCCTGTGAAATGTCTGCCTTTCTGGTAATTCTGTATTATATTTTCTTTAGTGATCAACTACAGCAGGAGGGTAGGCTGCTGGGGTTTCTTATTCATTTTGGTACAATGGAAAGGGCATACTGGTTTGTTTCGTTGCTTTAGCTGATTAATATTTTGATACACAGTAGAACGGAGTATTATATGTTGCGAAAGGGAGTTCAGACTGACAGAACCCGTCATTGGACTCACCATGTTCATTTGGCAAAAATTTAGACAGATAGCGTTAGCTTATATTGTCCGCGGGGTTTACTATTTCACTGTTACAAATATATTAGCTTTACTGAGTTTTTCAAGTTGCTCTCACACATCATGGTGTTAGCATAGCTAGTGTGTGGCATTTAAAAAAAAAATAAAAAAAATATGTTCTGTTCTTCTGTCTTGTAGGGACTGTCTTTATCTTATTGTTTATAGCTTTTTTTTTCCCCCTCGCTGTGTTAATAGACTTTAAAATGTAAAGCTGGATCCCATTGTTTTGGTCAGGTGAGCAGGATGAGAAAATCTCAATGTGTTAGGTTGTTATTTTCAATGATGACCCAGACACAACAAACACGGAGACAGTATATATTTTGAAAGGTTTATTGAAGGGATGGGATAGTGGATATGGAAGTGATTCTGACCAGCTGGGAAGGCTCTGCTTGCAGACTGTGGGAGTGAGAGAGGAGAGGTGAGCACCAATAACAGACAAGCTGGTATGATGATGCGGCAGAGGCTGACTTACAGGAAGAGTGATGGATGATGGACCGGCAGGAGTGAGTCTGGATGCGGTGATGGATGAAGAGCAGAGGTCGGGTACCTCTCAGGTGAGCCAATGCTCTGACGCCTTCCATCTGTCTCCAGCCACCTTAAGAACTCCTCTTGATAGGTGTAGATGGAAAACACCTGTGGCTGACATCCGCCTGTCGTAACCTGAAGGAGGAAGGTCGACTTGAGGCATCGACCTCCAGGATGAACCATTTCTTCTGATCAGTGCGACTGAGGATGAGCACAGAGGTAAATCAGCAGGAGTCCAGGAGAAGGTGGTTTTGGATGAGGTGAGAGCTGTCAGAGGTTGGATGATGAGGCTGTCTCCAACAACCTCTGCAAAACCAACCTGACATGTTGCCGGTGCCCATTGAGGTTTCGGGAGCAAATGCGTATGTTATCTAAATAGCAAAATACAAAATTATGGAGGACATGATTGACCAGAGCCTGAAATACTGCTGGGGCATGACTAAATATTCAGAATGGCCTATGGGTGTTTTGAAAACATTTTTCCATTCACCTCCCTCCTTGATGCGAACTAGATCATACGTTTTACGGAGATCATCAAAATTTAATCGAAAGCGGATGTAAGGTACTGGTTTTTGACAGTTACTTGATTAAGCTCCCAGTAGTCGATGCAGGGTCAAAGGGACTTGTCTTTCTTGGTGACAAAGGAAAGACTTTGTACCGACAGGGGAGGAGGATGGTTTGATTATTCTGGCTCTAAGTGAATCATTGATGTAATTTATTAAAGACTTAACCTGACTCTTGCCAGATGGATGTGGTACCGCCGAGCTCCACATGGCTCCACACATCCATCTGCAATCGCTGCTATTGGGAGAGATTTCAATACCACATAAATTGGACAAGCCAATCAGGCTCGCCGGGCGAGATTTTCGCAGACATGACGAATCAGAGAAGCAACTGTTTGGATTCAGACAACAATAGCGGCTCACAGCGAGGAAGCAAGCCCGTTTTGGGTGACCTGTCCCTGGCAAAAGCTGTCCCCAGAAATGTCCCCGATTTCAGTGTATCATGATGAAGTAAAAAATAATAATAATAATTTAACGCAGCAAGAGGTATTTACCCGATCCTGCCGATGTCCCAACGTAGTAGAAGAGCTGAGCCAAACGTCCTTTCCACGCCCTGTCGGCATTGCAAATCAGGCAAAACAAACCAACCCACCGACAGACTCTGCAACCTGCTCGCCCGCAAAGTCAGAGATTTCCCCGGTTTTCTTTACAGAAATCTGGTCACCTGGTAACATTGATGCTGCTATTTCATCAGTGAAATCTACCGACTCATCTACCAAATATTAATTATTTAAAAGAACACCAGAGAATGGCTTTGAAGGCTTTTGTTAGTGGAAATAATGTTTTCGGTTTCAATGTGAGTGGTTGAAGTAGCGCATCAGTAAAGATGACAGACAAGTGGTTTAACCAATCATATGCAATGATTTTTGATAAGGCTCCTCCTTCTGGACAAATAGAGGAGAGATCAAAAGTTAGCACACAGCTTCAGCTGCTTCAGCTAGGAACCACTGATCAGGCCCAAAATCTGGGAGTAGTGATGGACTCAGACCTGAACCCCCAAAAGCATCTAAAGACAATTACAAGGGCAGCTTTCTATCACCTGAAGAACATCTCCAGGATTAAAGGACTTATGTTTCAGCAGGATCTGGAAAAACTAATCCATGCGTTTATTTTTAGTAGAATTGATTACTGCAACGGTGTTTTCACAGGTCTGCCTAAAAAGAGGATCAGACAGCTGCAGCTGATCCAGAACGCTGCTGCCTGCATCCTCACTAAGACTAAGAAAGTAGAGCACATCACCCCAGTTCTAAAGTCCTTACACTGCCTCCCTGTATCTCAGAGAATAGACTTTAAAATACTTCTGTTAGTCTATAAATCACTGAATGGCTTAGCACCTAAATACATCACAGACTTGTTATTAGTGTATCAACCCTCCAGACCACTAAGGTCATCTGGCTCTAGCCTTCTCTGCTTATCTAGAACCAAAACCAAACACGGAGAAGCACCATTTAGTTCCTATGCTCCACTTATCTGGAACAAACTTCCAGAAAACTGTAAAAGTGCGGAAAGCCTTAGTTCCTTTAAATCAAGATTAAAAACACATTTGTTTAGGATTGCCTTCAACTGTTCTAGTTAAACTGTTTTAATAAATAAAAGCCTATAGAAATAATGCATTATATTCAATCCTTAAAGCAAACAAAATAGGATTCACAAATACAGAACAGTAGTGATGGGTCCGGCAACACCGATGCGTCGGCGCATGTGTCGAGCTCACAGAGCGAAACCTGTGTCGATGCGTGTCGAAGCGCGTATCGCAATGGCAAAGTCACGTGACCGATATAGGAACTGTTTCGAACTGACTGACGCGCCAAACTGTGTTTATAAGCAGTGGTCCCTCTAAGCTGCGCGCCTGTGCATTCGCGCACAGCATCTGGATTCAGCGCGCACAGCAAAGCTATGCTGCGCAGTAAATAAAATCCAAGCTGAACTGTAAACACAATAATAATAAACCAAGTTATTTTTTTTACCATTTTGCAACTGTGGTGAGATTGTATACCACGGCCCGGCTCTGTGAACACCAGGCGCCTTTATGGTTGGGCAGGTTGCGCTGTGTCTTTGTTCTGAGCCTCGTTTCAGAAAAAACGGCTGATCTACACTGAGTAGAAAGCTGCTACTCTGAGTAGTTCTACACCACTCTGTCAAGCTCAACGTTTCTGGTTTCAGAACAGATGCATGAGCATGAAAAAAAGTCTGATCAATGGAACGCAAATAACGTGATTCACCATGGCAACGGCAGGAAATAAGCTTGGAAGTGCGCATATCCTGCGAGTAGAATTAGAAATCTTTAAAGAAGGCAAATGGACAATAGTAAACCATAAGAAACAATGCTGTTGCTGCTGAAAACCGCAAGAGAGAATTGTTGAAAAAGTCAATGCATGCGCGATGTGAAAGTTATGTGAAGGAGAATTAAAGCTGCTTTCTCACACTTCACTCGTTCAACACAAAAGGGGCAGTATGTGTGTGTGTGTGTGTGTGTGTGTGGGGGGGGGGGGCTGTGATTACTAAAAGCATTGAAAGGACATGGCAGCAAATCATGATGAAGTGCAGTTTAACCAGGTAAGGTTAAGTTAGAAGTTTTCTTATGTTTAACGGTACTCAACTAAAGCATTAATTAGCTATATTCAACATATGCAATTAATGATGGGATGGTGTGTGTTGTTGAAATAACTGATATATTCATCTTTTTGCCATTGTTCACCAATCCTTCTAAAAAATGAGTTGACACTGATTGTCTTGTAGGTGTTTAATTTGTGTCAACCTCACTTTATATTAACCACTTAGGCTATATAGAATGGAAAATTAGAGCTGGATGTGCCAAAATTTGATACAGAATAAATTATTGCTTTCATTCTGGAACACCGTGACCTTTAAACTGTAACTGAGTAACATTTCTGACAGCACAACATACAGTTGCCTCTGAAAGATTTTCTGCTTCTCCTACGTTTTTAAAAAGCTGCCGTTGGCATAAAAAGAGCAACACAAGAAGAGCAGCACAAAGAAATTGTTCAGAACTGAGAGCGTTCCTTCGTTGTCTTAGAAAAGCGATGTGCGGCTGAGGATATTGAAATAAATCATCTGATGTACAAATTATTTTTTTGAATAAAAATTTGTAAAAAAAAAAAAAAAAAAAAAAAAAAAAAAAAAAAAAAAAAAAAAAAAAAAAAAAAAAGCCTGTCCACAATAATCCTCATTCACAACAGGTTTACTTAGAGGTTATAGACCAGTTCATTGTTATTGTTTTGATGCTGGTTTTTCACGCATGCGCGCCGGACTGGTTGGCAAAAAGCGAACACAATGGCGGACGCAAACAGAGAAACTGACGAGTTCTCCGCGTATTTTTCTTCTTTAGATAACGTATCACAAGATCGTTTTAAGACTAAGTTGATGGTTGATGGTATCAGATTGCCAGATCCACACAGCAAAAGCCTGAAGGGACGGAGCGAGTCTGTGAAATGCTGCCAAGTGTTACGTACCGCGACATATACAGCTACCTTATAAACACGCAGGCCAGTACAGACGAGAGAGCACGAAAGCCATGAAACCACTGGACGGCTACAATTATCTTATATCGGGACATAGACACCAGCAACCCCCGCGATCCCATGAGGGATTAAGCGGGTCAGAAAATGGATGGATGGATGTTGTTCACACGCAATCACAAAGCGGCGTCATACAGACCGCGTCTCAGCAGAGAGGAAGACCCGCCCGGTAGGTTAAAAAAAAACATTGTTTACTACGGACTATTTTGGTGTTTTTGTCTTGTTAAAATGGGTGGGGGTGTCGGCGACATTGCAGCGTAAACACAGAAGTACTAGCGCCCGTGAACGGGCGGAGGGGAGGGGAGGCGGCGATCGCTACACGGGCCGGAATAGTCAGCGGCTGCTGCTACCGCTTCTCCTGCCCGTGTAGTGATCACCATCTCCCCTCCGCCGCTATTTAAGTAGAACAATGACTAGAGCAGAATTAAGTTGTATTTATCGGAGATGAAGTGTAGACTGCAAATTCTGTCGCAGTATGATGGATCCCCCAGTCCATTGGGAGTTTCTGCCTGCGCTCTTTTCATTGAAAATATCCATTTCTTTATTCGTCCTTCCTCCTTCGGTAAACGACAGAAACGTACATCCGACGATTTGGAATGCCTCTGTGTACAACCGGGAGCACAACAAGTCGTAGGCATTGTTTAGATTCCAAAAATAAACTAACTAAAAATACGCTCTAAATCACCCGTTTTGTCACAGTAGTAGACGAGAACAGCGCTGTTTTTGCCAACCACCGAGATCCGGATGTAGCGCTGACGTCACGCGTGAACTGGTCTATTACGTTATGATACAGGTTCACATTATTTATTGGCTGTATCAAAAAAAAAAATCAAAGATATTTCAAATTCAAATGAAAATATAAAATAATACATGCAACATACAATGACTTAAATTGTATTATTGTGTATACTGGGTCATCAAATCAGTGTCAGTTAAGTCTGTCAACCAGGTTGCCTGTAGTGGTTTTTAAGGTCCAGCAGGTGTCAGTATTCAGTGACAGTATCGGCGCAGTATCAATACAGTTTGCCAATGTGTCGAAACGCTTCATGACGCCTCATCTACCCATCACTACAGAACAATTTAAACACAAGTTTAAATTCATCATTAGTTCAACTTTGTAGTGTCATGATGTGGTGGTGGCGTGGACCTAGGCGGCAACGAGGCAGCGGCAATATGGTAGTGAAAACAAAGGAGAATTTTAATGAAAGCTAAACTTACAAGACCTCTGGCAGCAACAGCACAGGGAACACACAGGAGGCCGCAGAGGGTGATCACAGAATGACCCGACAACGGGGAAACAAACAGAGAGAACTTAAATACAGGTTGGGGATCATTAACAGCAGGTGAGGCAAATCAACTAATTAACTGAAACAAGTCCACAACTCAGAGGATCTTGACATGTAGTCCAACTGTTTTTAATATTTGCTTTTAATTTCTATTTTCCCATGTTTTATTTTGTTTCTACATTTCGTTCCTACTTGCTTTTATTCTGCTTTATTTTCCAATGTTTTAATCATGTAAAGCACTTCGCTTTGCTTTTTTTACTGAAAAGTGTTATACAAATAAATTTGCCTTGCCTTGCAAGGAGTGAGTCTGGAAGTGGTTGTCAATGAAGAATAGAGGTGTGGTTCCAGGCCTGGTGTTTCGTTTGATTCACTATCCATTTGAGGAAACCATTAGTCTGCATCATTTCTTGAATTTGCTGTTGTCTTTGAATCTGAACAAGCATTAGATGACAGGAAGGAAAACTCCCTATTAACATGGAAAAACATAAGAACAAGGCTTGGGACCGGTGAGCTTTGAGCTGCTGAGGGTAAATAGAACTAGAAATGGACACACTAGAAAGGAAGTATAAACTATAGTAATCATCAAGACTTTAAAGAGTAACTTAAACTTGACTCGAACACATATGTTGACTTTTGCTGCTTTGGAAGTGCTTTCAAAGGGTGGCACTTTGCATAAAGAGGCTATTAATTGTAGGTCCAACCACCCAGGGTTCAACCACCCAGAATAAATGTTAAACCCTGGGTGGGTTCAACCAAAAGACTGTTTTTTGGTCTTCCCCTAGTTTCCTGTCAGGGTCCTTTGGATAAAAGGCACCACTGCCACAAAATCGAAAAACCAAGAAATAAAGGGGTTTCAATATTCACATTTTGTAGGGTTATAATAGTGTGTGTGTGTGTGTGTGTGTGTGTGTGTGTGTGTGTGTGTGTGTGTGTGTGTGTGTGTGTGTGTGTGTGTGTGTGTGTGTGTGTGTGTGTGTGTTCTTGTACTTGCAGCTGAGCGAGAATTGTTTTGCTCATTTTACTAGTAAGGAGATGACTTTGATGTAAAGCAGTAAGTGTGTGTATGTGTCTGTGTGTGTTTAGAGGGGTGGATGCGTGAAATGTCTTCCTTATGTTTATTAGAAAGGGTTTGACATTTATCGCTGCAAAGACATTCATCAACAGAGACAGATAATTATCTGTTTAATTTCAAAGCATCACAGGTTTTGTTGCAGTCAGATGGGTTCACATTTTCAGAAATGGCTGTAGTTTGCTGAGAAAAGAGCCCTCTGTTATTTGTAATGTTTGTTGGGATATTGGCATTCCTAACTAGCAAGAATTATAATATCAAAACACCTGTTTGCACTGATGGCACTGTCAAGGGGAAAAAAATCATATTAAATGGTAAAAACAGAGTCCCAATGCTGAGCAAGAGATGCAAGCAGAGCAGTTTCAATGTTGTATTCTTTTTTTCAGGAAGTGGGGGGTGTTTTGTTTACTGAAAGGGCACTGATGTGATTCTGAGGAGGAATGAAAGGTTAATATCATGTAGAGCCAATGTTCCTGGAAAATTTCTGAATTTAACTGAAACACAGACTTACCGGTATGTCTCTTTGAAGATGTTGAGGAAGGGGGCTACTGCAGAGGGCCAAGAGGTTCAGAGGAATAGATGAAAAGGATGGGAGGAGAATGGACAGGCAGGTCCGTCTGGGTTGGTAATATCATTGGGAAGATGTTGTCAGTAGGTGAACCTATTCTTTTGTAAACAGAAGTGGAGGGAGTATGAGTTGGACTGAAGGCTACCAAACATCAGGAGGAAATTATGTGACTTTAACGCCAAATTCACACATACTCTTTCATGCATGCATTCTCTGTTATGGCACATTCTGGTCAATAGGGCATTTCCACAGGCTTCATGGTGCTACGGTGTGACAGAGAACCCTCCTCTGTTGTCCGTCAAAAATACGGATCAAGTCTATTTGTGATGGATGATGGAGCAAAATGCCTCCATTTCTAAAAACCAGATGAGCCAGTCAGGAAGTCAGATGCAAGAAGTGTAAAGCGTATCCGGTAATATTACAAAATATACGAGGGACATACCGGCTTTCTCGATGCATGAACGGATCCAGTGTGGATTGCATTTTGCAATGAAAGGACGGAGCGCAAAAGGAACATAGTAAGTGTGAAATCGGCTTAAAAGTCTAGCATTGAGCTGATTTCTGGAGTGATCTTAAGTAGTAGGATCAGGAGGAGAATAATGAGCAGAAGGGGAGGCAGCTGAAGGGAAACTGCTCACTGGCTCCACCTAGAGAACAATAATTGTGCTGGCATAATCTCTTAAAACCTCTTGATTTTCGCATTCCTCCTTGTATTCCTTCTGTAAGTACATGTATACAAGGGTATACATTAGGGCTGGGTATCATCTAGGATGAGCCGATGCGATACGATTCTCGATACATAGCTCACCATACAATACGAGTCTTGATATAGCTCAGCTTGATTTGATTTAACTCCAATATCAATATTTATTAGTTTAAAATTAATGCTGTCATTCAATCCACAAATCCAGCCAAATATTATATTATGTTCCATTTATTGAACACTGATATATTAACAGGAAAATAAAGTCCATTTGGTTCGATGCATTTAACGTATCACAGAAACCAAAAATATGCCCAAATGACTGATTTTAGGGACGAAGGCGCTTCTAAAATCTTGTCGGCCATTCCGCAAATTTGTCTCACTTGCACTTCCTCACTGTGAACAGTAATGGCGCGCTGTTATAACGCCCCCTAGGGGTTGGGAGGTATATCGATATTGAAAACTGGAATATCGATATTAAATCGTTTTTAAATCATCGATATTAATCTACAGCCCTATTATACATAACCTTTTCAGTGGAGTTATTTAGGTGAGTACTAGTTTGGCCTAGTTTGGTGTCCACAGTTCAGTAGCTGGTTTTAAAGGCACACTATGCAACATTTTTCAGTTAATTAATGTGTTCCATACCGTTTTGGATGATTCAATGAGTCATTTCAGGTTGAACAAAGGTTTTCTTGGCCGCCCTGGTGGTCTGTGGGGGAAATACCGCACTTGCAACTGCAGGAGCCCTCGGCCCGCGCCCACAGGCTCAGAATCTCGTGCAAGATCGCGAGAGTCGGTCTTGCTTTACGGCGAGAACATGTTTGTTACTAGCGCAGTGGCGATATCTGTGCAGTTATCATGGCGGATCCAGCGATAAAACAGCGAAAGCCCATGTCGGAGCAGGCAAGAAAGAGGAAAAGGGCTCTGGACAGAAAGAGGAGTCGTACACGGGTGAACATCGGGCAAGCTTTTTCCAAATGGCGAGAGCTAAAAGAAAAAGAAGGCTGCAAGGCTGACGCGGACCGCGCGTTTCTGCTGATGCGATTGTAAGTAACATTGTAGGGTTTCCCTCACGCTACTGCCTCCCAACATTCCAAAAAAAAAAAAAAAACTAACTCATATGCGCGCAAAGCTTGTCTCCCCCGCTCTGCCGGTCGCTCGCTCCGCCGGTCGCGCAAAGCTTGTCTCTTTCCCCCGCCCGCCGGTCGCTCGCTCCGCCGTTCGCTCCGCCGTTCGCTCGCTCCGCCGGTCTCGCAAAGCTTGTCTCTTTCCCCCGCCCGCCGGTCGCTCGCTCCTCCGGTCGCGCAAAGCTTGTCTCTTTCCCCCGCCCGCCGGTCGCTCGCTCCGCCGGTCGCTCAAAGCTTGTCTCTTTCCCTCGCCCGCCGGTCGCTCGCTCCGCCGGTCGCTCGCTCCGCCGGTCGCTCAAAGCTTGTCTCTTTCCCCCGCCCGCCGGTCGCTCGCTCCGCCGGTCTCGCAAAGCTTGTCTCTTTCCCCCGCCCGCCGGTCGCTCGCTCCTCCGGTCGCGCAAAGCTTGTCTCTTTCCCCCGCCCGCCGGTCGCTCGCTCCGCCGGTCGCTCGCTCCGCCGGTCGCTCAAAGCTTGTCTCTTTCCCCCGCCCGCCGGTCGCTCGCTCCTCCGGTCGCGCAAAGCTTGTCTCTTTCCCCCGCCCGCCGGTCGCTCGCTCCGCCGGTCGCGCAAAGCTTGTCTCTTTCCCCCGCCCGCCGGTCGCTCGCTCCGCCGGTCGCTCAAAGCTTGTCTCTTTCCCCCGCCCGCCGGTCGCTCGCTCCGCCGGTCTCGCAAAGCTTGTCTCTTTCCCCCGCCCGCCGGTCGCTCGCTCCTCCGGTCGCGCAAAGCTTGTCTCTTTCCCCCGCCCGCCGGTCGCTCGCTCCACCGGTCGCGCAAAGCTTGTCTCTTTCCCCCGCCCGCCGGTCGCTCGCTCCGCCGGTCGCTCAAAGCTTGTCTCTTTCCCCCGCCCGCCGGTCGCTCGCTCCGCCGGTCGCTCAAAGCTTGTCTCTTTCCCCCGCCCGCCGGTCGCTCGCTCCGCCGGTCGCGCAAAGCTTGTCTCTTTCCCCCGCCCGCCCGCCCGCCGGCCGCTCGCTCCGCCGGCCGCTCAAAGCTTGTCTCTTTCCCCCGCCCGCCGGTCGCTCGCTCCGCCGGTCTCGCAAAGCTTGTCTCTTTCCCCCGCCCGCCGGTCGCTCGCTCCTCCGGTCGCTCAAAGCTTGTCTCTTTCCCCCGCCCGCCGGTCGCTCGCTCCACCGGTCTCGCAAAGCTTGTCTCTTTCCCCCGCCCGCCGGTCGCTCGCTCCTCCGGTCGCGCAAAGCTTGTCTCTTTCCCCCGCCCGCCGGTCGCTCGCTCCGCCGGTCGCTCGCTCCGCCGGTCGCTCGCTCCGCCGGTCGCTCGCTCCGCCGGTCGCTCAAAGCTTGTCTCTTTCCCCCGCCCGCCGGTCGCTCGCTCCTCCGGTCGCGCAAAGCTTGTCTCTTTCCCCCTCCCGCCGGTCGCTCGCTCCGCCGGTCGCGCAAAGCTTGTCTCTTTCCCCCGCCCGCCGGTCGCTCGCTCCTCCGGTCGCGCAAAGCTTGTCTCTTTCCCCCTCCCGCCGGTCGCTCGCTCCGCCGGTCGCGCAAAGCTTGTCTCTTTCCCCCGCCCGCCGGTCGCTCGCTCCGCCGGTCGCTCAAAGCTTGTCTCTTTCCCCCGCCCGCCGGTCGCTCGCTCCGCCGGTCTCGCAAAGCTTGTCTCTTTCCCCCGCCCGCCGGTCGCTCGCTCCTCCGGTCGCGCAAAGCTTGTCTCTTTCCCCCGCCCGCCGGTCGCTCGCTCCACCGGTCGCACAAAGCTTGTCTCTTTCCCCCGCCCGCTGGTCGCTCGCTCCGCCGGTCGCTCAAAGCTTGTCTCTTTCCCCCGCCCGCCGGTCGCTCGCTCCGCCGGTCGCTCAAAGCTTGTCTCTTTCCCCCGCCCGCCGGTCGCTCGCTCCGCCGGTCGCGCAAAGCTTGTCTCTTTCCCCCGCCCGCCCGCCCGCCGGCCGCTCGCTCCGCCGGCCGCTCAAAGCTTGTCTCTTTCCCCCGCCCGCCGGTCGCTCGCTCCACCGGTCGCGCAAAGCTTGTCTCTTTCCCCCGCCCGCCGGTCGCTCGCTCCGCCGGTCGCTCAAAGCTTGTCTCTTTCCCCCGCCCGCCGGCCGCTCGCTCTGCCGGTCGCGCAAAGCTTGTCTCTACACCCCGTAACCCCCCACCCCACCCCCCGCTCCGCCGGTCGTCCGGTAAGCAAATTCCTAGGGGAAACACTGCATTGGAATGGTTTCTCTCTCTCTGTGTGCATGTTCATACTTTCACTGTGTTAGTCATTGTTTGTACTGCCGTTTTTTCGACTTTTGTATTCGTTGCGTTCGCCTGTCTGCTAAGCTCAAAACAACCGCGCCTGGCTTGACGGATAAACCAGGAGAACAGCTGAGCATATTTACGACAGTGCACTTTTACTTTCGCCCTCTGGGGGGCGCCTCGCTGGAAAATCAGTCCCAGTTGCATAGTATACCTTTAAGTCAAAAGTTCTTGTGGCCATTTTTGATAGATGACTTTGGATGAGGGCTGCTAGGCTGACATGTGACAGCCAAGATCTGTACTTAGTTTGTATCATGTTTAATCCCCTCTCATTGGCTACACTGCTTAAAGAAAGGGTAAGATACATTAATAACCCTGATAATGTTAAAGTACGAAATTGGCTTTCTTATTGTTAATTATTTGGTCCAAGTCAAAAACAGAGGAGGCATGTAATTGTGGTGGTGTCTGCCTCACCGTGTTTTCCTCTTGTGCGTCCACCTGCGTCTAGGCCTTAGAGGCTATCGCAGCATCTGTTGTATAAAAATAAATAAAAATATTAAATTGATGAGTTGTCCACTGCAGTGTGGGCAGAATAAAGTCAGGTTTCAGTGATGAGTATGATCCATAAACTTTGGGGTTTAACTCCAGTTCAAGCAGTTCTGCTCTCCCGTACTGGATTAGAACTGGGAGTAGTGATAACATAAACAACACCACAAGGACAAATATAAAGATCCAGAGGTCTTGGGTAGCTGCAGCCGCTTTTATTCAAACCGGAAACAAAGCTAATTAAGTGTGCTTTCTGATAAATAAAATTCTAAATGGTTTGTACTTGTATAGCGCTTTAACTAGTCTTGACAACCTCCAAAGCGCTTCACACTACAGTTTTAGTCATTCACCCATTCGCACACACATTCACACCTTGACGGTGGTGAGCTATGTTAGTAGCTACAACTGCCCTGGGTCAGACTGGCGCCACCGGGCCCTCTGACCACCGCCAGCAGACAATGTGGGTGAAGTGTCTTGCCCAAGGACACAACGACAGAGACAGTCAGAGCAGGGGATCGAACCAGCAACCCGCCAATTGCACGACGACCTCCCTAACCTCTGTGCCACTATCGCCCAAAACACCGAAGCAGACAGCCACCACAGAAGCGGTTATACATTCTGGACTGCTTTTCCTGTCCTCTGTAGTTTTTTTGGGCTGGCTGGCTGTTTGCCTCTCTCTGCTGAATTCAATTCAGTTTTATTTATATAGCGCCAATTCATGAAGCATGTCATCTCAAGGCACTTTACAAAGTCAAATTCAATCAGATTATACAGATTGGGTCAGATTATACAGATCGGTCAAACATTTCCTATATAAGGGAACCCAGTTTATTGCATCAAAGTCCCGACAAGCAGCATTCACTAATGGAGAAGCGTAGAGCCACAGGGAGAGTCGTCTGCATTGTCCATGGCTTTGCAGCAATCCCTCATACTGAGCAAGCATGAAGCGACAGCGGAAAGAAAAACTCCCCATTAATGGGAAGGAAAACCTCCAGCAGAACTAGGCTGAGTATGAATGGTCATCTGCCTCGGCCGACTGGGGGTTAGAGACGACAGAGCACAATAAGAGAGACGACAAAAGCACAGAAGCACACATTGATCCAGTAATCTGTTCTACATTAGATGGTAATAGCGGGTGATCTGTCTTCCCTGGATGACCAGGTGTACCTACTGAGAAGAAAAAAAAGAGAGAGAACAAAAAGTTAAAAGCTGAAATGACGACAAGCAATGCAAAACTGGAGAACAGTAGAACTCAGTAGAGTGAGAAAAACAGGCCCTGATGTCCTCCAGTAGCCTAAGCCTATAGCAGCATAAATATACAGGTAGCTCAGGGTAACATGAGCCACTCTAACTAAAAGCTTTGTCAAAAAGGAAAGTTTTAAGATTAGTCTTAAAAGTAGACAGGGTGTCTGCTTCACGGACCAAAACTGGGAGTTGGTTCCACAGGAGAGGAGCCTGATAAGTAAAGGATCTGCCTCCCATTCTACTTTTAGAGACTCTAGGAACCACCAGCAGACCTGCAGTCTGAAGGTGAAGTGCTCTGTTAGGAACGTACGGGGTAATCAGAGCTCTGATATATGATGGAGCTTGATTATTAAGGGCTTTTGATGTCATCAAGACATGACTGCAGTCGAAGTAATTGATTGGATTCATCAGGATGTATGGATAAATATATCTGAGTGTCATCAGATAATTTTGCCAATTGGAAGCATGTATATAGTAAAGAGAATTGGTCCAAGGACTGAAACCTGTGGTACTCCACAAGTAACCCTAGAGTTTGAAGAAGATTTATTATTAACATGAACAAACTGGAATCTGTCAGATAGATAAGATTTAAACCAGCCTAATGCTTTCCCCTTAATCCCTACAGTATGCTCAAGTCTTTGTAGGAGAATATTGTGATCAACTGTATCAAATGCAGCACTGAGATCTAACAGGACAAGTATAGACACAAATCCATTATCTGAGGCCATGAGAATATCATTGACAGTGACCTTCAACAGAGCTGTTTCAGTGGTATGATGAGCTCTGAAGCCTGACTGAAACTCCTCAAATAGGCCTGAATGAGTGCCTTGCCTTCACTCAGACACATCAATGCCTCTCTGACTTCTGGACATGACCTGGACTGTTTCAACCCTGCTCTTAGACTCAGCCCTTTGACCCAAGCACATCTGTCATGTAGCTGGCTTTCAGCTGTTGGAGATGTGAGGTGCGGAAGGAGAGATGTAGAGGCAGTAAATGGTGTGGTCCACAATTTATTATTATTATTATTATTATTATTATTATTATTATTGTAATGCCTATTTACAAAGTGCACGTACCAAATGTTGGTACTGCACTGCTTCCCCCTCCTGAGACGCCGGATAGTGGACCAGCATTGCCTCGAAACCATACGGAAATCTTTCACCATGGCCTCTCCGAACTCTTCCCACACCCGAGTTTTTGCCTCAGCGATCAGTCGAGCTGCCTGCCTCTTTGACCGTCGGTACAGATCAGCTGCTTCCAGAGTCCCACAGGTCAATAACGCCCGATAGGAGTCCTTTTTCAGCTTGACATCTTCCCTCACCGCTGGTGTCCACCAGCGCGTTCGAGGGTTGCCACCATAACATGCACCGACAACCTTGCGGCCACAGCTCCAACTAGCTTCCGCAACAGTAGAGGCGCAGAACACGGTCCACTCAGACTTAATGTCCCCCACCTCCCTCGGGACGTGTTCAAAGCTCTCCCAGAGGTGTGAGTAAAAGCTCCGTCTCACGGGGGACTCTGTCAGACTTTCCAAGCAAACCCTCACGATATGTTTGGGCCTGCCAGGTCTGACCGGCTTCCTCCCCCAGCTCACCACCAGGTAGTGGTCGGTGGAGAGCTCCGTCCCAATTGTGGTATTTGTATTATTATTGGCCTAATCCTGCTTCGCTACTAAAGGCCCATTTTTACCCCGGTTTAAGATTTGACAATAAAATAAGGAATCATTGATCAGAGGTAGAACGGTTTAAATACATATTTAATTCATAGAAATTAAATATGGAGACAGAGTTACATACCATTACAAGATGTTCTCACCGCGGTGGATAAATCTGTCTGTCTGTCTGAAGTAAGTTTTACCAAGACAATCCTTTTATCAACTTTTAAACTCCTCCTGCATGGCTCAGTGGGAGGATGACTGACCCCCTCTCCTGCTGACCACCCCCTCAGGACAATAAAACTCCATGTTTATCTTACGGTGGAGCAGGAAGAGCAGACTCCCCTCTGTTTTCCTCAGTAACCCCAACTAAGATATATTTTTAATTCTCAACAACCCCTCTGTTTTGATCCCTCAAAGATCAAACCAATAACTAGGCTAAACTAAGTATATGTCTTGAAACCCTTAAACAAAATGTAAATGATAAGATGTAATATTGTAACCCACTGTCCCCTCTGTTGGCGACTTATGAAATCAAATGAAGTTCAAATGTTCCCCTTAAATGTAAAATAACCCAAGTATAAGCTAAAAAGCTACTAAACCTATCTGAATCTCTAACCTACTAGAATTAAGAAAAGTAAGCACCTTTATCCGAGAGGTGCAAGGCTAAGATAAATGTGCAACTACCAGAAACTATTATATGATCTAAATATGACTTTAAGAGTCCTAACCTAGATTAACAAAATGTCTTCTTAGAAATAAAGATAACCCATGAAAGCACTACACTCAGATCAAACCACAGAATAAAAAGATTATCATGCAATGCAGAACCAAGATTCTAACGATACTAATATTGAACACCTTATGAATATGGAACTTATAAGACATATGCAGTGGTTACAAAACTCTCATTTTCTTTTTTCTTTTTTACACAATGCATTCAATTGTTGTCATGATGTCTTGCATCTCGGAGATGTCTTCTTTTCGCCTTTAAAGAAGATGGTTTAAAGAGTCAGTGTTCCAACCGCGGTCTCCACACAACTGTATGTTGATCTTTATTAAAAATAAAAAACGAAAACAAAATAAAATTCCAGCTGCCCCTTCCGTGGGTGGCTCTGCGAGATAAGTTGTTCCGGTGATCTGTCCTTGAACTCCTGTTTGGCTGGTACACACGGCTCTGGAATCAGATGGGCCCCTGACCTCTGTAATTCCGGAGGTTGACTTCGGTCCCGAAAAGCTCCTTTCAGTCATATGGAATCATATCCTGTAATGAAATTAACTGAACACTCCCACAAGAAAACACTTCACATCTTCCATTGTTCCATCTCCATCCTATTTTAGAAATGTAATAGTTAATGAGACATTTTATCGCAATTTCACTTTCCCCGTCCTTACGCTGTCCTGTAAGAAAATGCAACGACCACACAAATACGTTAATCTCTGGTGAAGATCCCCCTGTCTGTAAAATCAAAAATTAGTTAATGCAGTTGTGAAATCAAAGTATAGTAACGAGACGCATTTGGGGCCCGTTTGTATTGGACCAACCTTTTGTCTAAGTTTCCTTGAGACAGTGAGTCTGCTGCCTAACCTTTGACCGTTAAATTTAATCTCTTCTCTTAGCTCGGTTCCTGGGGTTAACTGGAACAATCGTAAAACCTTGTGACATGCACTTATCTGCTCACAAGACCTCCTTGCTGTATCCTGTGCTTGACACAAGGCCCACTGAAGTGTGAAACCAACCTTTGTTATACATTCTCATCTGTTTAGGTCACTGGGTTAAAGTTAACATCTATATTACTTTAAGCTACACTATTATATATAAGTGATTATATTTCCATAACACTGTTATCCTATAAGAATGTCAGAATGTTCTCTGAATTAAAGATTAAAGATTACCCTCCATCACACCACTTCACATAAAACATTTCAGCACTTCAAGTTAAGTTACCCTCTGTTTATCTCTGTTTTATCCAGTTTTTTGTAGTTTATGTAGTTTTTCTATTTAATTTAACATTCACTTTATTGTCCTGCTTAAACTGTTTAAGCCTTTTTCCAAGAACCCCCCTCATAGAATCTGCCTCTAGCATCTTCCTCCAGCAGAGCAGTAGGCTTTTCCGACACCTTTGTGGGGGGTTTCTTTTTGTTTAAACAACCGTTATCTGATTTACAACACAGTTACATACCTCCGTGGTATCCTGCACAAGAATCCTTCCCTTAAATTACTTGTGCCAAGGGTTGATATAAAGTTTAAGATCTGTATAGCTTTACAATATAGTGTTATCATATAAATGTTTATGTCATATCCCTCTGCTTGGAACAAAATTAATTTTGTTACAAAACATTAACAAAGAACAGTATTAGTCATCACAGGGAATCAATTAACTGCAAATAATTATCTGAATTGAAGTATGAAAAACACTGCCCTATATCCTGGATTCCGATCAAAACTTAATGCAATTTCATAATCCCACAGATCTACAAGAAGTCCTCCAAAAGTTGTGTAAGATCAGTGTACCCATTGAAATAATGATTATTCTAAACTAATGTGCTCATAGCAAGTTGATGGTATGAAAATGCTGAATGTTCCAAGGTACTAACATACTGATAAAATATTGGGTTTTACCTGAATAAAACACCTGGTAACGGCGAATTCTGGTGAAAATCTGATAAGTTTTAGCAGGCAACAGTTATATTGTACAATAGAAAAATCTCAGTACTTATGAGCTATTTAAGAAATAACCTAACAGATCCGTTTAACCTATGTTGTTTAAAAACAGAATTCCCCAAGCAGGACACATCTGTGCTTACCGAGAGGCCCATGTAATAAACCTGTCCCCTCAGGACGTTGCAACCCCCCTTGTGGAAATTTATGACATGCAGTTGTTAACCAGAACTCACAGAAACCTAAGTATAAGTGGAGCACGTGAAAGTATTCCCACCCCTGCGGATTGTCTGCCCATAGAAGATATGGTAAAATACACCAGCTGCTGTTAATTATGAGCAATACGGTCCTGGACATAATAGAATTAAAACTCATGTTTAAAAGGAACATATCAGTTATATAGTAAAACATTTTAAGAGACAGTAGTATATTTTTCAAAACCGCAAACCTGTAGTGTTCGTATCTGCCTAATCGGCTGCCTTAAGAAGTTATTACATGCACCAATCCATTTGCCTAGAAGCTCAAGAGTTGGAGACACAGAAAAAATATTAGAAATCACATTCCATTAAATTTGGTCAAAAGTATATTGGTAGAAAAATCAGTCTGAATTACCTTAAAAAAAATGTTTGATACCAGGCTGCGGCACCTGAGATGGACTCGAATTGTCATGTGACAAATCAGGCAAACACGAGATGGAGGTGAGACTTCATATTCAAAGGCTTCCATGCATGGAACTGTACATCTCTTCCCCCAGTGTGGCAGTAGGTCGCTGCAACGTCTCTGCAAGCACCTCAGTGACAAAGTCTCAGTCCACAACTCAGTGTTTGATGAAACAGGTGGCTCCAATGTGCGCAAAAATTCATACAGTCACTTCCCTTGACAACTTGGGATCTGCGTTGTTCATGAGCGCTGGCCACTTCTCCAGGGTGAGGAAACATTGTTCATGGGAGCGTTATCCCTTTTCTGGGGTACTGACCTTCCGGATGGGAGCTCATGCCAGGATGTCATGCCAGGCCGACTTGTTGGTGATGTGAAACAGTCCCTGGCCCAGTGCCCAGAGAGACCACATTTAAAGCAGATGTCTGTAGATGGTCGAAAAGTTCTGACATGTCCGCCCCGTCTACTCGGTCTCCTGGTCCTGTCTCCATGTCTGCTCTGACTGTCACAATGAGATCCGCGTCCATACACAGGAACAGCAAATCTGGAATCAAATACAGAACAGAAAAGCGGAGGAGGTGGCCCCCCTCCATGAATGAAGTTAGACTGTGGTGGAACCGTCAGGGTCTGAGCACCACATGATGCACCCGCAGAGACAGTTCTTTGTGTCATCTCCTGCTTTCTCTTGGTCACTTTCCGCTTTGCTTCTAGTAATTGTAATTTAAGTAATTGAAGTTGCAAGTCCTCTAAGTCCTGCTTCGACTTCCTGTCCTCCCTTTGAGCCACATGCAAATAGTCGATCAAACAGGTTTCCCAGCGAGCATACGAACACCCAGGTATATCAGGATTTTGTTTCATAAGCAGGGACACTAAAGAAGGAACCCCATCCAAAACTGCCCCTCTAAATAATTCACCCAGATTGGAGCAATTTGTTTTAGGATCCACACCCGTGTGTTTGATCCATGTCTCTGCAGCTTGAGTTATGTAATCTGCAGGACGCTGTCGTGGGTCCCAGTCAAATTTAGGAAGCTCAATTGATGTGGACAATGGAAAGTGTTGTACAATTGCAACTTCCAAGGAAGAAATTACTGAAGACAATAAAGTTTCATCAGGCATATGAAACGTTTGAGCAACCTTTTCAATATCCGTTATTACAGGCGCAGACACAGAAAGTCTTAAAATGGCTCTAAACTCACCGAGAGCCAGTTGTGAGCCTTTGGTTAAATTTTGTAATTCAGCCAGCCATGTTCGACCACCAGCACTGATACTGGGGAGTTTATTCACCAGAAGTTGCATGTTACCAAGTGAACAACTAGAAAACTCCTGTGTTCTTAAATAACTGTGTGACAAGGGCATCTGCATTTCGTGGGACTATGAAAATGTGATTACATACAATGAATAATGTGGGGACCGTCCTGCGATGATCCCGTAATATTTTCTGAATCTACTAGTTTCTGCCGTTCTGCAATATCAGTATCTATAATAAAACAATGCGAACCAATAACATTAGTCATAAATTCCTCAATTTTAGCTGCTTCATTTGAGGATAACTTCAAAACTGACTCATGACTAAATGCAGTGTTAACAAAATCTGTCAAATTAACCGCAATATCAGTTTGCACACACTATTAAGGTACAGTTTAACCTTAACTTCTAACTCTGTTTAGTTCTGCTTACTTGTGTTTTTTCTTTTTTTCCAGGCCTGCAAGCGAGCAAAAGTTTATAGGGTGGCTATTTTCTGCTCCCTATTAATCAGCCAGATTTAAGTCTGATGAATTATATTTATTTATTTATCTATTATAACTAGGGCTATCAAACAATGAAAACCATTTAATCACTATTTAATCGCAAATTATATTTCATGTCTGAAAATATATACATTCATTAGGCATTTTAAAACGCTATTTTGCAATAGATAATGCTAGTTAAAATTACACTCTAATGGAAAGCATTTTCCCGTTTTTGTGTTTTCCCAATTTATAATGTCTCAAACAAATGTTCAATGTTCTGCCAAATTTTCAACAACTTTTCCAAACTTCTAACCACTTTCTAACTTTTAGGCTACAGTTCAAAATAAAAAGTTTTCTCCAAAACTCACCAAAATGCAGCTGTTCATGCTCTCCAATGCAACTCACACATACAGCTTGCAGCCAATGCCTCAAATCGCGTTACTGCATTGAAATTCTCCTGCACTTCAACAAACATTATTAATGCATCGACCTTTTTTCTAATGATTTCCAAATTCCCCTTAGTTTTTCACCCATATTTTACTTATCACTTTTACTTAACAAAATTAAACTGCTCCCCAGTCATTGCTCTAATCTTGAGGCCCACGCGCGTGGAGAAATTCACACACACACACAAGAGACTTCGAAGCCGCGCACACACAGAGACAGACTCAGACCGGAGCTTCTAATCATTCAAACCATGGATCCCATTTTACCGAGACATTCAAAACATCAGACAAGACATAACAAATATAACATTTAAGACAGACTGGCGCATCACAGAGAGACCCTCGTCCCTTCCGTAGTCGACGAAACGTTTCCTTATGTTAAAATATCCTCGTCTGATCGTCGTGTTCTCGAAAAACCCCGTTTTTCGAAAACTAGAAAACAATCCTATTGTCTCCCTGGGGCCCCTTTTTAATTTCTTATCTTTCTATAACAGCTCACCATTTCAGGGTCTTGCTGCTCTTAGCCTCACCTTAAAGATGTTACGTATCTCGGCCGTCCTATTCCCTGCTACTTTTTGAGTGTCCCTAATTCTCAAGAGGCAGCGCACACCTCAGCCATAAAATTACCAGTTTGACAAGCTGGTTGTCGTTTGGCCAATCCCCGGACATATCCTTTTTTTTTTTGTCTATGTTTTTATCTTTTTTATTTCGTTTTATTTTATTTTTCGCCTCACCATTTCAAGGCTTCTTGGCATTTAGGTTAATATCCAATTCTACGTTTTTCTGACGTGAACAAACACATAAATTCAATCATTTCTCGGTTTCAACATAAATTCCATTCAAACCTCTCACACTAGTTGCTCTGTTCAACCTCTGATATTTTGAGAAGAAAGCTTCTCATTTACAGCAACACTTGATTTAGCCTACATCTAATCTTTAGCCAATAGGAGAATCAAAATCTCCTTACTTTTTTTCGGGTCGACCCTGTTTTGCTGTAAGTGATTACTTCTTCGTGCCCAAATTAAAAATGTTCCTCCACTTTAATGTCAAATCCGGGTCACGGCTGACCAAATTGTGGTATTTGTATTATTATTGGCCTAATCCTGCTTCGCTACTAAAGGCCCATTTTTACCCCGGTTTAAGATTTGACAATAAAATAAGGAATCATTGATCAGAGGTAGAACGGTTTAAATACATATTTAATTCATAGAAATTAAATATGGAGACAGAGTTACATACCATTACAAGATGTTCTCACCGCGGTGGATAAATCTGTCTGTCTGTCTGAAGTAAGTTTTACCAAGACAATCCTTTTATCAACTTTTAAACTCCTCCTGCATGGCTCAGTGGGAGGATGACTGACCCCCTCTCCTGCTGACCACCCCCTCAGGACAATAAAACTCCATGTTTATCTTACGGTGGAGCAGGAAGAGCAGACTCCCCTCTGCTTTCCTCAGTAACCCCAACTAAGATATATTTTTAATTCTCAACACTCTCTTCACCTGAGTGTCCAAGACATGCGGCCGCAGGTCAGATGAAACAACAACAAAGTCGATCATTGAACTACGGCCTAGGGCAGGGGTGGCCAACTCCGGTCCTCGAGAGCCGGTGTCCTGCAACCTTTAGATGTGTCCCTGGTCTGACACGCCTGAGTCAAATAATCAGTTAATTAGCAGGTCTCTGAAGAACCTGACTGCATACTGAGGAGCTAATTGTGCTATTTGATTCAGGTGTGTGGGGCGAGGGAAACCTCTAAAAGTTTCAGGACACCGGCTCTCGAGGACCGGAGTTGGCCACCCCTTGTCACGAATCAGAGACAGAGGACCCAGTATTCAGCCAGACAAGAGAGGTTTAAGCAAAAAAACAGGATTTATTAATAAACAGGGACAGGCAAGGCTCAATGGTCAAAAAGGCAGTCCAAAATCCGGTACACTCAAGGCAGTCCAAAATAGGCAGAAGTACAGACAAGGATAAGGCAAACTCAGAATATCCCAAGGCAGGTCCAGGTCAGAAAAACAGGTGAGCAATCATACAGGGCAAGAAAATCAGGTTCAGGGATCAGGCTGGCTCAGAGTCAAAAAGGCAATTGGGTCGGTATCAACAGGGCTATCAGAACTACAACGCTGGATAAGACTCACCAAGTGGCTTGAATTGATCTGGCAGATTGCAGAGGTTTGTGGCAGGACTATATAGGGGAGTGAGCAGGTGAACAGGAGTGAAGACTAATTACAAGTGAGCAGGTGGAACTAATCAGGGCAAGGGAGCTGACTGATTGCTGAGGGGAGAACAAACCGAGCTGATAAAGTGACAGGTAAATAACAGTTAATCTAAACAGAACAACACGTCTAAAACAAAGCCAAAACAAGAAAGAACCCAAAAGCAGAAACTTGACTAATAAAACGGATAACCTGAACCAAGACAAAACCCAAATCATGACAGAGCCCCTCCCTCAAGGACGGATACCAGACGTCCTTTAAACCAGGCAAATAATAAACAAAAACAGACTAGACCGGGTGGGTGGAGGGTGGTACAGGACGGAGGGCTTCTGGGGAACCTCTTCGACGTGTCAGGTTCTCCGGCGGACGTCCCGAAGGACGGCCTCGGCGTGTCAGGTTCTCCGGCGGACGTCCCGAAGGACGGCCTCGGCCTGTCAGGTTCTCCGGCGGACGTCCCGAAGGACGGCCTCGGCCTGTCAGGTTCTCCGGCGGACGTCCCGAAGGACGGCCTCGGCCTGTCAGGTTCTCCGGCGGACGACCTAGGCGTGTCAAGTTCTCCGGCGGACGGCCTAGGCGTGTCAAGTTCTCCGGCGGACGTCCCGAAGGACGACCCCTGTAAGACGGGTAATCCGGCGGGTGTCCTGTAGGACGGCCCCGGTTGACAAAGATGTCCGGCGGCCGGTGGCGGAGCAGGTCTCTCGGAGGCCGGCGGCGGACCAGCAACCTCGGAGGCCGGCGGCGGACCAGCAACCTCGGAGGCCGGCGGCGGACCAGCAACCTCGGAGGCCGGCGGCGGAACAGGACCTTCAGGAACCGACGCCTGAAGAGAGAAAGAGCAGAACCTGACGCCGGACTAAAGGCTGGAGACGGCGCTGGACTATAAGCTAGAAGAGGCGCCTCGCTACGGGCTTCAGGTTCAGGAGGCGCCTGGCTACAGACTACAGGTTCAGGAGGCGCCTGGCTACAGGCTACAGGTTCAGACGGGGCCTGGCTACAGGTTCAGACGGGGCCTGGCTACAGGCTTCAGGTTCAGGAGGCCCCGGGCTACAGGCTTCAGGTTCAGGAGGCCCCGGGCTACAGGCTTCAGGTTCAGGAGGCCCCGGGCTACAGGCTTCAGGTTCAGGAGGCCCCGGGCTACAGGCTTCAGGTTCAGGAGGCCCCGGGCTACAGGCTTCAGGTTCAGGAGGCCCCGGGCTACAGGCTTCAGGTTCAGGAGGCCCCGGGCTACAGGCTTCAGGTTCAGGAGGCCCCGGGCTACAGGCTTCAGGTTCAGGAGGCCCCGGGCTACAGGCTTCAGGTTCAGGAGGCCCCGGGCTACAGTTTTCAGGTTCAGGAGGCCCCGGGCTACAGGCTTCAGGTTCAGGAGGCCCCGGGCTACAGGCTTCAGGTTCAGGAGGCCCCGGGCTACAGGCTTCAGGTTCAGGAGGCCCCGGGCTACAGGCTTCAGGTTCAGGAGGCCCCGGGCTACAGGCTTAAGGTTCAGGCAGACTCTTGGAAACCAGGAACCTCAGCAGGAGCCCCTCCAACACCTCCGACAAAGACAGTCTGTTCAGCCACTTGGAAAATTGGCTGTCTAGCCGAAGGTGCGGGGGCAAGAGCTTTAGAAGAGGCCCAGGGATCTCCAAGTCTCCATGGGGCTCTGGGTGCTTGTCTTCTCGCCGAGACCCCCGATGCTTGTCGTCTGGACGGGGGCCACGACGACGCTTGTCGTCTGGATGAAGGCCACGACGACGCTTGTCGTCTGGACGAGGGCCACGACGACGCTTGTCGTCTGGACGAGGGCCACGACGACGCTTGTCGTCTGGACGAGGGCCACGACGACGCTTGTCGTCTGGACGAGGGCCACGACGACGCTTGTCGTCTGGACGAGCCCCAGAGTTGCGGCCTGGAAGAGGGCTTGCCTGAACCCCTTCCTCGTGGTCCAGTGGCAGACCCTCCTGGGTTCCCACGTCACAGACCAACGGTGAATCCTCCTGGGTTGCAGCGTCTTGGGCCGGCTGCGGACCCTCCTGGGTTGCAGCGTCTTGGGCCGGCTGCGGACCCTCCTGGGTTGCAGCGTCTCGGGCCGGCTGCGGACCCTCCTGGGTTGCAGCGTCTCGGGCCGGCTGCGGACCCTCCTGGGTTGCAGCGTCTCGGGCCGGCTGCGGACCCTCCTGGGTTGCAGCGTCTCGGGCCGGCTGCGGACCCTCCTGGGTTGCAACGTCTCGGGCCGGCTGCGGACCCTCCTGGGTTGCAGCGTCTTGGGCCGGCTGCGGACCCTCCTGGGTTCCCACCTCCCAGACCACCAGAGAGACAGGCTGTGTCACACCTGCAGAGACAGACGGACTGGCGAACGTTGCACCCATGCTGACAGGCGAAGAACCGTCAACCAGAACCTCGGCAGCATGAACGGATTCTGAGGTGTCATCCAGACACTCAGTGACAGAAACAGGACCTGAGGTAGCAGCCTGAACCCCAGAAACAGGAACATGATCTGATTCAGTGCATCTCTGAACAGGTGATGGACGATTGTAAAAAAATCTTAGAGCAGACCTGTACTTCCCCTCTAACTCCTTTAATTCCTCTTCCAAAGCAGGTGAATAATTCAAAAATAAAGTCTCTCTAAGATCCCTAATGATGTGAGCAAAGGATCTTAACTCCTCCTCCCTCATAGACAAAAAATCATCCTTCAGAACTGAGTGAGGAGAGGTGGAGGACTCTGCTGGGACAGGAGCTGTGATCTTCTCTGCTGCACAGGAAGGCGGAAACAGGATTGTGACAGAAGCGGAGCAGATCTCAGGCAACCCAACCGAGTCAGGAAGAGAGGGAGGCTGATTGGACACACCGACCTGTTTTAATGGTGAAAAAGAACACTTCTTGACAGGTGTGCGGCGGCGTTTACGAGGCTGACCTGAACGGGAGCGCAGCAGACCAGCATCTGCCTGTGGAGATGAGTCCCCGTGAATATGCGCTGGCGGCCACGCCTCCTCCATGTAAACCGGAAACTGGTCTGGGTTGAGAAAAAGATCAGGCCGAAGATCAGCAATAATATCAGCCTCGACCTCTACAAACAATCTCGGGTCAGGAAAAAACCCATGAGTGGAGTTTCTGGGTGAGTAATCCAGACTGTTGCTGCTGCTGCTGCTGCTGCTGCTGCTGCTGCTGCTGCGATAGCGTCTGGGACCGACACCAGGGGGACAGAACGCCAGTCTAGAACCTTCCAGTGAGCCTCCTCGCAACATGGCTCTGCCGGAGAGTGAGGTACAGACCGGCGGTGGGTTCATGTTCATGTGGGTTCATGTTTCAGAAAAAAGAGAAAAAAAGAAAAATACCCCAGACTTATCTGGCGATGGGTCCGGTTGGGCCAGATCAATCTGTCACGAATCAGAGACAGAGGACCCAGTATTCAGCCAGACAAGAGAGGTTTAAGCAAAAAAACAGGATTTATTAATAAACAGGGACAGGCAAGGCTCAATGGTCAAAAAGGCAGTCCAAAATCCGGTACACTCAAGGCAGTCCAAAATAGGCAGAAGTACAGACAAGGATAAGGCAAACTCAGAATATCCCAAGGCAGGTCCAGGTCAGAAAAACAGGTGAGCAATCATACAGGGCAAGAAAATCAGGTTCAGGGATCAGGCTGGCTCAGAGTCAAAAAGGCAATTGGGTCGGTATCAACAGGGCTATCAGAACTACAACGCTGGATAAGACTCACCAAGTGGCTTGAATTGATCTGGCAGATTGCAGAGGTTTGTGGCAGGACTATATAGGGGAGTGAGCAGGTGAACAGGAGTGAAGACTAATTACAAGTGAGCAGGTGGAACTAATCAGGGCAAGGGAGCTGACTGATTGCTGAGGGGAGAACAAACCGAGCTGATAAAGTGACAGGTAAATAACAGTTAATCTAAACAGAACAACACGTCTAAAACAAAGCCAAAACAAGAAAGAACCCAAAAGCAGAAACTTGACTAATAAAACGGATAACCTGAACCAAGACAAAACCCAAATCATGACACCCCTGGCCTAGGGTGTCCTGGTGCCAAGAGCACATATGGACACCCTTATGCTTGATCCTGGTGTTCGTTATGGACAATCCATGACGAGCACAGAAGTCCAACAACAGAACCACTTGAGTAGAGAACACAGATCAGGTGTGCCTGCCGGTGTGCTTGCCAACCACGCTCCTCCAGGTCTCACTGTCATTTCCCACGTGAACGTTGAAGTCCCCCAGCAGAACAAGGGAGTACCCAGGAGGGGCACTCTCCAGTACCCCCTCCAAAGACTCCAAAAAAGGTAGGTAATGTGAACTGCCGTTTGCCGCATAACCACAAACAACAGTCAGAACCCGTCCCCCCACAATCTGCGGAGGGAGGCCACCCTCTTGACTTGATGTTGGGTAAACCCCAACATACAGGAACCAAGATGAGGGGCAACAAGTATGCCCACTACTGCTTGGCACATCTCACCAGACTGGTTTCAGAGCAAGGACATTTCGTCCATGTCACACTATGTCACTCATTATAAGGGGTCTTTGGGCTGCTCTTTGTCTGGTCCATCACCTAGGACCTGTCTGCCTTGGGTGACCCTACTAGGGGCATGAAGCCCCTGACGGCATAGCTCCTGGGGTCATTGGGACACTCAAACCCCTCCACCACAATAAGGTGGCAGCCCTAAGGTAGTGGGGATGGCATGCTGCTGACTTCGAATAGGGACTTCGTGTGTCAATGGGAGGAATACTTCGAATACCTCCTTAATCCCACCAAGGAAGCAGAGACTGGGGACTTTGGGTCGGGTTCTCCCATCCCTGGTGCTGAGGTCACCGAGGTGGTTAAAAAGCTCGTTGGTGGCAAGGCCCCGGGGGTGGATGAGATTTGCCCTGAGTACCTTGGCTCTGGATGTTGTGGGGCTGTGTTGGTTAACACGACTCTGCAATATTGCGTGGGCATCGGAGGCAGTTCCCCTGGATTGGCAGACTGGTGTGGTGGTCCCCCTATTTAAAAAGGGGAACGGAGGGTGTGTTCCAACTACAGAGGAATTGCACTCTTAAGCCTCCCTGGTAAGGTCTATTCCGGGGTTCTGGAAAGGAGGGTCCGTCAGATAGTCGAATATCGGATTCAGGACGAGCAGTGTGGTTTTCGTCCTGGCCATGGAACACTGGATCAGCTCTATACCCTTAACAGGATCCTGGAGGGTATGTGGGAGATTGCCCAACCAATCTACATATACTTTGTGGATCTGGAGAAGGCATTCGACCGTGTCCCTTGGGGGGTCCTGTGGGGGTTACTCCAGGAGTATGGAGTACCGGGCCCTCTAATAAGGGCTGTTAGGTCTCTGTATGACCGGTGTCAGAGCTTGATTTGCATTGCCAGCAGTAAGTCGGACTTGTTTCCAGTGAGAGTTGGACTCACCAATTTTGTTCATAACCTTTATGCACAGAATTTCTAGGCACAGCCAAGGTGTTGAGGGGATCCGTTTTGGTGGCCTTAGGATCACGTCTCTGCTATTCGCGGATGACATGGTTTTTCTGGTTTCATCAGGTCGTGATCTACAGCTCTCACTAGAGCGGTTCGCAGCCGAGTGTGAAGCAGCCGGGATGAGGATCAGTGCCTCCAAATCCGAGACCATTGTCTTGAGCCAGAAAAGGGTAGAGTGCCTTCTCCGGGTTGGGGAGGATGCACTGCCCCTAGTGGAGGAGTTTAAGTATCTTGGGGTCTTGTTCACGAATGAGGGGAAGATGGAGCGGGAGATTGACAGGTGGATTGGTGCTGCATCTGCTGTGAAGCGGGTGCTGTACCGGTCCGTTGTGGTGAAGAGAGAGCTGAGCCAAAAGGCAAAACTCTCGATTTACCGGTCAATCTACATTCCTACCCTCATCTATGGTCATGAGCTTTGGGTCATGACTGAAAGAACGATATCCCGAATACAAGCAGCCTAAATGAGTTTTCTCCGTAGTGTGTCTGGGCTCTCCCTTAGAGATAGGGTGAAGAGCTTAGTCATCCGGGGAGGATGCCACTGCTCCTCCAGGTCAAGAGGAGCCAGTTGAGGTGGCTCGGGCATCTGGTTAGGATACCCCCTGGACGCCTCCCTGGTGAGGCGTACCGGGCCCGTCCCACCGGAAGGAGACCCTGGGGACGACCCAGGACACACTGGAGGGACTGTTTCTCGGCTGGCCTCGGAACGCCTTGGGATTCCCCCAGAGGAGCTGGCCCAAGTGGCTGGGAAAAGGAAAGTCTGGGCCTCCCTACCGAAGCTGCTACCCCCACGACCCGACCCCGGATAAGCGGAAGGAGATGGATGGATGGATGGATGGATGGATGGATGGATGGATGGATGGAGAAGCACTGTGTCTTCACCAATAGCAGAACAGCAAATCATGAAACAAACACCTTAAATACTGTCTCACTAACTGGTTAAAAGCACAAAAATCTCCCAGGGGTGTACATATTAAGAAAAGTACATAAAACTACCTAAAACCCTCAATAAACCATAACCACAACCCATATAAAACCCCAAACTATATACATAGAATCTGAAACCAAACACCAAAGATAAATAGAAACCCTGTACAGCACTAACAGCTCAACTTGGTTCCCCTATGTATTTCCCTGCCTTGGTCCAGCCCGGAACCTTCTTAAGGCACTTGTTTCTGCACGGGCCTCTTTTAGGTGACAGACCTGGACACAAGGAAAAGGGAAGTACATACACAAAACATGATTCACTAAAACACTTTAAGATGCAATAAAACAAAAACACTAAGGACTAAATGGAAATATTGCACAAATATTGACTTTCTGTTACCCTTCTTCTCCAGGCCCCAACCACTGTTATAGTGCTGCAGTGCCACTGGATCTAAAACTAGGAAAAAAGGAAAGACAATAACCGATACTTATAAAACACTTATAAAATCAACTGTGTATAACTATTTCTAAAGTGCTAAATATGCAAGTTAAAGTGCACAAGTGAAAACTTAAGGCGTTTCTTCTTAGACTTAACAAACGGCTGTTTGTTACACTGTCTCACAGATCCAGTTTCCTGTCTCTGTCCATTCAGCCTGTCATTGTCCCACTGTGTGCAGCCTGCTCTCAGCCCTGCCGGTCTCCTGCTCCTTTCTGGACATTTGCCTGACTAAATCCAGTTTTTGTTTTCTCTTTTATTTTTTTTTATAAACCTTTTAAGCGCACCACCGTGTCTGACTCAAATATGGGGTTCTTGTCTGACTGAGCATTACAGAACCAAGCTACTTGTGATCTTTCTGTTACCGCCAAAATACATATTCATAGGAACGCAATGTTACAACAGACTTGGAGTTATTTTAAAGTAAAGATTCTGCATTTGTTAATAAATGGTTTTAAACTTAAAATACATATGCACATAAAATATAGATTTTTTTTATCATGAATTCAATTGCTGTAATTAGGTCAATGATTGTATGTTTTCATTAGGTGAAGCTTTGAGCTGGAAAACCTGCTTCAAACAGAGATGAATTACGACATGATTTTCTAAAGGCTGTTATACATCAAGGAAACTTCAACAGAAGTGTAAAAGTGACATGAACATTTCAGTTTGGCAATGCTGCATCATTATTCGTCCTGACACGGCTCAAAACTGTGCAGTTCTAGCATCAGGTGAGAAGAAGAGGAAACCTACTACTATGATTTTAGGAAGCATAATCCTGGAAGTTAAATCACAAACTGGTTGCTGGAAAACACCTGGATTCCTTTGGATTATTTCTTGAACAATCTTTTCTGCTTTAGTAACTTGACATTTGATCCTCTCTAAGAAAAAGTGCATTGAGGGCTCTCTAGCTGCTTTCCCGTTTCTTTTGTGATCTTTTTGATAAAACTGTAGTCACACCATTGAACAAACTGAAGAATGTCTGTCACACTGAGATAGCTTGTATTTGCTAGAAACAACTATTTGCTAGAATAATGCTGATCATGTGTCTGTAGTCAAACATGATGCTGTATTAAAGCCTTATATTGGGCATAAAATGTCAGTTCAATGTCAGCCTAATCTTCACACATTGCTCCTTATTGTCAATTCTGCTTTTCCGTTGCCCTCCTCATCTTATTGGTCAACGTGATTAATATTCCTCACTGAATGGGAATATTCTCCTTGGCACATTGTAATGCAAGTGAAAAAACGAATGAGGCAGGAATACACTGATGGGTTTAATGTTTAAGAGGAGAGAAATGCATGTCTGTCAGGCATGTTTTTCTTGTTCTTGTTTTGTTAGTGCCGCAGCATTGTATCAGATCCCCGAGTTACACTGCTAATCAGTCAGCAATCCCTGTGCTGCTGATGTGACAAGTGATATGCCATGTGACTCTATCATTTTCTCATCAATGCTCTTTTTGTCTAGGTGTCTCCCTGTGTGTCTCAGTATGTGGACTGTTGTTTCACTGTGATTGAGCCATTGTTGTGATTGACTCACTGTGAGCCTGTTGGGTGTGTTTACATGGATTTACGCTCCTAGGTTGCTGGCTGATGCAACCTGTCCCTTTGTGTTTGTGTGTTTTAATAATTTATTTGTTTTTCTAAGCATATGGACAAGGGATGTCTTCAACAAAAATATTCAGCTTTAATTTAATAATAATAATTATTATTATTATTATTATTATTATTGGTATTTTTGGTGGAAGTAAATTTAAATCATGAGACAAAACAGATCTTGTGAGATTGATTTGAAGAACGGGCATAAATAAAAGTTAGTTCCAATAAAGTTGAATTGATTGTGTTTTAGCTGATTAAATAAGTGCCAAAACTAAAAGTCTGACTCTCGTTTGAGCAAAATTTTCCCATTAAGCATAGACCACCTGTACTGGTCCTCTCTACTATATCTGTTAAAATAAAGGCAGAAAAATCAGAAGAGTCTGGATTTGTAAAAGTCTTTTGGTAAACTGTAGTTTCTCTCTATCAAGTTCTATGGTGAGGAGACATGGGATTGCAGGACTTAGCAAAAGAAGTGTAACAATAAATCCAAGTCAAGACTCTATACAACAAGTAACAATATTTCGTTAAAGGGACTTGACAATATTTTTAGAAAAACTAACACTTCGAGTAGAGACTTCAAATTCTCCTGCAGCATTTTAACAAATATATTACAAATACATTACACAGATCTGTGTAATATACTGGTCCAGCTTCGACTGGTTCATATATAGTTTTATATATATATATATATATATATATATATATATATATATTTTTTTTTTTTTTTTTTTTTTTTTTTTTTTTTTTTTTTGCTGTCCTAATGTCAAGAAGATAAAAGCAAAAGTCCAAAACATAAATGTTAGAAGAATTAGATCACACCAAAAAAAATTGCTCTGTTATTGTGTGTCTCTCATTCTATGCTTTTTTCCTGCAAAATAAAACAACTTACTGTACTGTCAGAGAACCTCCATTTCTTATTTGTGCCATGGTTATGGAATCCAACTTGGGCATAGTGATAATGAATTAGTAATCGTAACAAATGAAACCATTTGTTAAAATTATATTATATATTAAAATTGTATTCTATTTTAATTATATATTAAAATAATCTAATAATGTTCTGTTTTCTGTTGTAGACTTGAATTCTAGAGTCTTTCTTGGGGTTGTGGAGGTCAGAGCAGTGTGCTTGCACGCTTCGAATGCTGGTTCAAACCCCACAGGGGAAGGGATTGGTTATATGCAGAAGGCAAATGTTGTTGGGAATTACAATGACAAATAAAGACTTCTTTCTTATTTGTACCTAAAACTTAGACTTGATTAAAAGGGTGATATCATGTTAAATAAGGTGGTCATTGATTGGGAAAATATGTCCAAAATTATAAAAGTAGTTTTTATTCACCATTTCCTTTCAGTAGCAGGCGGCCTCAAAACTGATCCTTCTCAGTTTCCAAGTAGGTCCGTTTCATGTGTGCTGTGCATCTGTTAGCTTCTCAAATACAAAGATCAATATGGGAAGGTTGGGTGACGGTGTGTGTTTGAGTGTTTCAGATCTGGTATTGGGACATAGCGTGAAGGGATAATAGTGAGTGAGGGTTATCTAATGTGGGATGATAGGACTCCTTCAAAGACAGAGATAGGAAGGAGGATATGGTGTGGGCTCAGTGAGTATGGTGGAGATGTCAAGGTAAAACTACAGCCTTTTGTCTTCTTCTAATGCACGACTCACTTCAATACTGGCTGTTTCCTGGTGATGAAGACAAGGCAGTGTTTCCCAGTTGCCTTTTCGGAAAGCAAGCAAGCTGCCAGCATGAGGTCAGATGAACAAAGGTGAAATAGGATAGAATATGACTCAGGCTAAGTAATGAAGACTCAATGAAGTGGAAGAAGAAATATTTGCTCATAAAAGATATTGGATATTGTGACTTTGCCAGAGTAAAGGCTTTTGAAAATTCAGAACATATTTCCAATTCAAAAAAGCATTGCTAGTTATTTTAAAGACAGATTCAGAGGTTGTGTTGTTCAGATGGCCAGGGAGTGTTGGAGTCACCTGCACTGAACTGCTGTTCATTAGAAGGAAAGGAGTACATGGCAGACTGTCAAAGTTGCTATACACTGTTTTTATTATTTATCAGTGGCAGGGCTTGAAAGCAGCTGTTCATCCTATTAGTTATTATTTTAGTCAACAGGAAATGTAAAGAAAACAAAGGAGTGATCCTTGATATTGATATTGACTGCGGGTAAGCACCGATACAGCAGCAGACAGCTTGGGGCAACTTTAACGACTAAGGTGTAGACTGATGAAGACGTGGAGTCAGTAGGACCTTACCTCCCCCTGTTATTTTTCCTCTTGGTTTAGCTCTGCTGTGAGCCATAGTTCAGGAATTATTGACTGTCAAAAAACAAGACCTGCTTCACATTTCTGTTTTAAAAAGCACAAATGTTTCTCTTTTTTTAAGAACCAAACTGAAGCTGACAAGTCAAGAATGTGTCGGCCTACCCTGCTGACTATAGTTGATCACCAAAGAAAACAGGATTCAAACTGACCAGAGTCACAGAAGCTGAACATGGCTGCTACTGAACTAGGGCCCTATTCACAGTTTTTAAGATCTGGTTTTCCACATATTTGTTCAAAAATCCAAGCTCCTCCAGGTCTCACTGTCATTTCCCACGTGAACGTTGAAGTCCCCCAGCAGAACAAGGGAGTACCCAGGAGGGGCACTCTCCAGTACCCCCTCCAAAGACTCCAAAAAAGGTAGGTAATGTGAACTGCCGTTTGCCGCATAACCACAAACAACAGTCAGAACCCGTCCCCCCACAATCTGCGGAGGGAGGCCACCCTCTTGACTTGATGTTGGGTAAACCCCAACATACAGGAACCAAGATGAGGGGCAACAAGTATGCCCACTACTGCTTGGCACATCTCACCAGACTGGTTTCAGAGCAAGGACATTTCGTCCATGTCACACTATGTCACTCATTATAAGGGGTCTTTGGGCTGCTCTTTGTCTGGTCCATCACCTAGGACCTGTCTGCCTTGGGTGACCCTACTAGGGGCATGAAGCCCCTGACGGCATAGCTCCTGGGGTCATTGGGACACTCAAACCCCTCCACCACAATAAGGTGGCAGCCCTAAGGTAGTGGGGATGGCATGCTGCTGACTTCGAATAGGGACTTTGTGTGTCAATGGGAGGAATACTTCGAATACCTCCTTAATCCCACCAAGGAAGCAGAGACTGGGGACTTTGGGTCGGGTTCTCCCATCCCTGGTGCTGAGGTCACCGAGGTGGTTAAAAAGCTCGTTGGTGGCAAGGCCCCGGGGGTGGATGAGATTTGCCCTGAGTACCTTGGCTCTGGATGTTGTGGGGCTGTGTTGGTTAACACGACTCTGCAATATTGCGTGGGCATCGGAGGCAGTTCCCCTGGATTGGCAGACTGGTGTGGTGGTCCCCCTATTTAAAAAGGGGAACGGAGGGTGTGTTCCAACTACAGAGGAATTGCACTCTTAAGCCTCCCTGGTAAGGTCTATTCCGGGGTTCTGGAAAGGAGGGTCCGTCAGATAGTCGAATATCGGATTCAGGACGAGCAGTGTGGTTTTCGTCCTGGCCATGGCACACTGGATCAGCTCTATACCCTTAACAGGATCCTGGAGGGTATGTGGGAGATTGCCCAACCAATCTACATATACTTTGTGGATCTGGAGAAGGCATTCGACCGTGTCCCTTGGGGGGTCCTGTGGGGGTTACTCCAGGAGTATGGAGTACCGGGCCCTCTAATAAGGGCTGTTAGGTCTCTGTATGACCGGTGTCAGAGCTTGATTTGCATTGCCAGCAGTAAGTCGGACTTGTTTCCAGTGAGAGTTGGACTCACCAATTTTGTTCATAACCTTTATGCACAGAATTTCTAGGCACAGCCAAGGTGTTGAGGGGATCCGTTTTGGTGGCCTTAGGATCCTGTCTCTGCTATTCGCGGATGACATGGTTTTTCTGGTTTCATCAGGTCGTGATCTACAGCTCTCACTAGAGCGGTTCGCAGCCGAGTGTGAAGCAGCCGGGATGAGGATCAGTGCCTCCAAATCCGAGACCATTGTCTTGAGCCAGAAAAGGGTAGAGTGCCTTCTCCGGGTTGGGGAGGATGCACTGCCCCTAGTGGAGGAGTTTAAGTATCTTGGGGTCTTGTTCACGAATGAGGGGAAGATTGAGCGGGAGATTGACAGGTGGATTGGTGCTGCATCTGCTGTGAAGCGGGTGCTGTACCGGTCCGTTGTGGTGAAGAGAGAGCTGAGCCAAAAGGCAAAACTCTCGATTTACCGGTCAATCTACATTCCTACCCTCATCTATGGTCATGAGCTTTGGGTCATGACTGAAAGAACGATATCCCGAATACAAGCAGCCTAAATGAGTTTTCTCCGTAGTGTGTCTGGGCTCTCCCTTAGAGATAGGGTGAAGAGCTTAGTCATCCGGGGAGGATGCCACTGCTCCTCCAGGTCAAGAGGAGCCAGTTGAGGTGGCTCGGGCATCTGGTTAGGATACCCCCTGGACGCCTCCCTGGTGAGGCGTACCGGGCCCGTCCCACCGGAAGGAGACCCTGGGGACGACCCAGGACACACTGGAGGGACTGTTTCTCGGCTGGCCTCGGAACGCCTTGGGATTCCCCCAGAGGAGCTGGCCCAAGTGGCTGGGAAAAGGAAAGTCTGGGCCTCCCTACCGAAGCTGCTACCCCCACGACCCGACCCCGGATAAGCGGAAGGATGGATGGATGGATGGATGGATGGATGGATGGATGGATGGATGGATGGATGGATGGATGGATGGATGGATGGATGGATGGATGGATGGATGGATGGAGAAGCACTGTGTCTTCACCAATAGCAGAACAGCAAATCATGAAACAAACACCTTAAATACTGTCTCACTAACTGGTTAAAAGCACAAAAATCTCCCAGGGGTGTACATATTAAGAAAAGTACATAAAACTACCTAAAACCCTCAATAAACCATAACCACAACCCATATAAAACCCCAAACTATATACATAGAATCTGAAACCAAACACCAAAGATAAATAGAAACCCTGTACAGCACTAACAGCTCAACTTGGTTCCCCTATGTATTTCCCTGCCTTGGTCCAGCCCGGAACCTTCTTAAGGCACTTGTTTCTGCACAGGCCTCTTTTAGGTGACAGACCTGGACACAAGGAAAAGGGAAGTACATACACAAAACATGATTCACTAAAACACTTTAAGATGCAATAAAACAAAAACACTAAGGACTAAATGGAAATATTGCACAAATATTGACTTTCTGTTACCCTTCTTCTCCAGGCCCCAACCACTGTTATAGTGCTGCAGTGCCACTGGATCTAAAACTAGGAAAAAAGGAAAGACAATAACCGATACTTATAAAACACTTATAAAATCAACTGTGTATAACTATTTCTAAAGTGCTAAATATGCAAGTTAAAGTGCACAAGTGAAAACTTAAGGCGTTTCTTCTTAGACTTAACAAACGGCTGTTTGTTACACTGTCTCACAGATCCAGTTTCCTGTCTCTGTCCATTCAGCCTGTCATTGTCCCACTGTGTGCAGCCTGCTCTCAGCCCTGCCGGTCTCCTGCTCCTTTCTGGACATTTGCCTGACTAAATCCAGTTTTTGTTTTCTCTTTTATTTTTTTTTATAAACCTTTTAAGCGCACCACCGTGTCTGACTCAAATATGGGGTTCTTGTCTGACTGAGCATTACAGAACCAAGCTACTTGTGATCTTTCTGTTACCGCCAAAATACATATTCATAGGAACGCAATGTTACAACAGACTTGGAGTTATTTTAAAGTAAAGATTCTGCATTTGTTAATAAATGGTTTTAAACTTAAAATACATATGCACATAAAATATAGATTTTTTTTATCATGAATTCAATTGCTGTAATTAGGTCAATGATTGTATGTTTTCATTAGGTGAAGCTTTGAGCTGGAAAACCTGCTTCAAACAGAGATGAATTACGACATGATTTTCTAAAGGCTGTTATACATCAAGGAAACTTCAACAGAAGTGTAAAAGTGACATGAACATTTCAGTTTGGCAATGCTGCATCATTATTCGTCCTGACACGGCTCAAAACTGTGCAGTTCTAGCATCAGGTGAGAAGAAGAGGAAACCTACTACTATGATTTTAGGAAGCATAATCCTGGAAGTTAAATCACAAACTGGTTGCTGGAAAACACCTGGATTCCTTTGGATTATTTCTTGAACAATCTTTTCTGCTTTAGTAACTTGACATTTGATCCTCTCTAAGAAAAAGTGCATTGAGGGCTCTCTAGCTGCTTTCCCGTTTCTTTTGTGATCTTTTTGATAAAACTGTAGTCACACCATTGAACAAACTGAAGAATGTCTGTCACACTGAGATAGCTTGTATTTGCTAGAATAATGCTGATCATGTGTCTGTAGTCAAACATGATGCTGTATTAAAGCCTTATATTGGGCATAAAATGTCAGTTCAATGTCAGCCTAATCTTCACACATTGCTCCTTATTGTCAATTCTGCTTTTCCGTTGCCCTCCTCATCTTATTGGTCAACGTGATTAATATTCCTCACTGAATGGGAATATTCTCCTTGGCACATTGTAATGCAAGTGAAAAAACGAATGAGGCAGGAATACACTGATGGGTTTAATGTTTAAGAGGAGAGAAATGCATGTCTGTCAGGCATGTTTTTCTTGTTCTTGTTTTGTTAGTGCCGCAGCATTGTATCAGATCCCCGAGTTACACTGCTAATCAGTCAGCAATCCCTGTGCTGCTGATGTGACAAGTGATATGCCATGTGACTCTATCATTTTCTCATCAATGCTCTTTTTGTCTTGGTGTCTCCCTGTGTGTCTCAGTATGTGGACTGTTGTTTCACTGTGATTGAGCCATTGTTGTGATTGACTCACTGTGAGCCTGTTGGGTGTGTTTACATGGATTTACGCTCCTAGGTTGCTGGCTGATGCAACCTGTCCCTTTGTGTTTGTGTGTTTTAATAATTTATTAGTTTTTCTAAGCATATGGACAAGGGATGTCTTCAACAAAAATATTCAGCTTTAATTTAATAATAATAATAATAATTATTATTATTATTATTATTGGTATTTTTGGTGGAAGTAAATTTAAATCATGAGACAAAACAGATCTTGTGAGATTGATTTGAAGAACGGGCATAAATAAAAGTTAGTTCCAATAAAGTTGCATTGATTGTGTTTTAGCTGATTAAATAAGTGCCAAAACTAAAAGTCTGACTCTCGTTTGAGCAAAATTTTCCCATTAAGCATAGACCACCTGTACTGGTCCTCTCTACTATATCTGTTAAAATAAAGGCAGAAAAATCAGAAGAGTCTGGATTTGTAAAAGTCTTTTGGTAAACTGTAGTTTCTCTCTATCAAGTTCTATGGTGAGGAGACATGGGATTGCAGGACTTAGCAAAAGAAGTGTAACAATAAATCCAAGTCAAGACTCTATACAACAAGTAACAATATTTCGTTAAAGGGACTTGACAATATTTTTAGAAAAACTAACACTTCGAGTAGAGACTTCAAATTCTCCTGCAGCATTTTAACAAATATATTACAAATACATTACACAGATCTGTGTAATATACTGGTCCAGCTTCGACTGGTTCATATATAGTTTTATATATATATATATATATATATATATATATATATATATATATATATTTTTTTTTTTTTTTTTTTTTTTTTTGCTGTCCTAATGTCAAGAAGATAAAAGCAAAAGTCCAAAACATAAATGTTAGAAGAATTAGATCACACCAAAAAAAATTGCTCTGTTATTGTGTGTCTCTCATTCTATGCTTTTTTCCTGCAAAATAAAACAACTTACTGTACTGTCAGAGAACCTCCATTTCTTATTTGTGCCATGGTTATGGAATCCAACTTGGGCATAGTGATAATGAATTAGTAATCGTAACAAATGAAACCATTTGTTAAAATTATATTATATATTAAAATTGTATTCTATTTTAATTATATATTAAAATAATCTAATAATGTTCTGTTTTCTGTTGTAGACTTGAATTCTAGAGTCTTTCTTGGGGTTGTGGAGGTCAGAGCAGTGTGCTTGCACGCTTCGAATGCTGGTTCAAACCCCACAGGGGAAGGGATTGGTTATATGCAGAAGGCAAATGTTGTTGGGAATTACAATGACAAATAAAGACTTCTTTCTTATTTGTACCTAAAACTTAGACTTGATTAAAAGGGTGATATCATGTTAAATAAGGTGGTCATTGATTGGGAAAATATGTCCAAAATTATAAAAGTAGTTTTTATTCACCATTTCCTTTCAGTAGCAGGCGGCCTCAAAACTGATCCTTCTCAGTTTCCAAGTAGGTCCGTTTCATGTGTGCTGTGCATCTGTTAGCTTCTCAAATACAAAGATCAATATGGGAAGGTTGGGTGACGGTGTGTGTTTGAGTGTTTCAGATCTGGTATTGGGACATAGCGTGAAGGGATAATAGTGAGTGAGGGTTATCTAATGTGGGATGATAGGACTCCTTCAAAGACAGAGATAGGAAGGAGGATATGGTGTGGGCTCAGTGAGTATGGTGGAGATGTCAAGGTAAAACTACAGCCTTTTGTCTTCTTCTAATGCACGACTCACTTCAATACTGGCTGTTTCCTGGTGATGAAGACAAGGCAGTGTTTCCCAGTTGCCTTTTCGGAAAGCAAGCAAGCTGCCAGCATGAGGTCAGATGAACAAAGGTGAAATAGGATAGAATATGACTCAGGCTAAGTAATGAAGACTCAATGAAGTGGAAGAAGAAATATTTGCTCATAAAAGATATTGGATATTGTGACTTTGCCAGAGTAAAGGCTTTTGAAAATTCAGAACATATTTCCAATTCAAAAAAGCATTGCTAGTTATTTTAAAGACAGATTAAGAGGTTGTGTTGTTCAGATGGCCAGGGAGTGTTGGAGTCACCTGCACTGAACTGCTGTTCATTAGAAGGAAAGGAGTACATGGCAGACTGTCAAAGTTGCTATACACTGTTTTTATTATTTATCAGTGGCAGGGCTTGAAAGCAGCTGTTCATCCTATTAGTTATTATTTTAGTCAACAGGAAATGTAAAGAAAACAAAGGAGTGATCCTTGATATTGATATTGACTGCGGGTAAGCACCGATACAGCAGCAGACAGCTTGGGGCAACTTTAACGACTAAGGTGTAGACTGATGAAGACGTGGAGTCAGTAGGACCTTACCTCCCCCTGTTATTTTTCCTCTTGGTTTAGCTCTGCTGTGAGCCATAGTTCAGGAATTATTGACTATGTCAAAAAACAAGACCTGCTTCACATTTCTGTTTTAAAAAGCACAAATGTTTCTCTTTTTTTAAGAACCAAACTGAAGCTGACAAGTCAAGAATGTGTCGGCCTACCCTGCTGACTATAGTTGATCACCAAAGAAAACAGGATTCAAACTGACCAGAGTCACAGAAGCTGAACATGGCTGCTACTGAACTAGGGCCCTATTCACAGTTTTTAAGATCTGGTTTTCCACATATTTGTTCCAGAATCCAAGCTAGATACTTCCATCAAGGATGTTGACCCTTCTTGAAAATGTTCCCTTGTAGAGTGTTTTGCAATACAGAAGACTTTTATTATTTTATTTTTACTAAATTGCTACTGAATTGCCTACTACATATTAATTTTGCTTTAATTAACACAATAATAATATTTAGGGCTGGATATCATCTAGGATGAGCCGATTCGATACGATTCTCGATATGTAGCTCACGATACAATACAATTCTCCATATAGCTCAGCTTGATTTGATTTGACTCCAATATCGATATCTATTATTTTCAAATTAATGCTCAAAGTCATTAGATCAACAAAACCAGCCAAATATTATATTTATGTTCAATTTATTGAACACTGATATATTAACAGGAAAATAAAATGCATTTGGTTCAATGCATTTAACGTATCACAGAAACCAAAAATGTGCTCAAACGTCTGATTTTAGATTCGTCTCACTTGCTCTTCCTCGCTGTGAACAGTAATAGCGTGCTGTTATAACGCCCCCTAGGGGTTGGGAGGTATATTGATATTGAAAGCCAGAATATCAATATTAAATTGTTTTTAAAAACATTAATATTAATCTTTGTATTGATTTTTATGCACTGCCCTACTTGCACTAAACCCAATGGTTTAAAAAAAACTCTACAGTAATGTTTTTCTTAGCACCACCATGAAGTTTGACATTATGCAAGACTTAAAAATTATGTAAAATTTATGCAATACATCCGCTGTAGTTTAAATTGACAAGAAGTTTGTACCTTGAAAATGTGGATTGAGAATTTCCCCATTGAAAATATTGGAAATGACAATAATTAATTCCACTCTCACCCTCACCCCTGTCAAAGCAAACATAGTGAATACGGGGTCAATAATGATCATCACACCAAGGATCAGGATCTGCTAAGTTTTATTCCTAGAACACAGTAGCATGGGTCACTTAATTTGCTGGCAGTAACATGCTCTCTTACAGCTCCTCGCTGTAGCAGATTCAAGACAATAGTTGAAGGGGAAAATCTCAGACAAACCTCATAAAAGTTACATTAGTCTCCTCAACTGAATCCACAGTAAGGTTTAAACTACTTAGTACTGGTTAAACATTACATTTTCTATTAATTTAAAACAGTAGAATAACTTTTAGAATTGTTAGCATAACAATAGACATTATATATGTAGACTCCTCAGTATGTGCTGGAGCTCATCCTGTGTCACCCCCATATTGGATGGCTCTCTCCTACTCAAGGCTGGCATAGGAGCTGATGGGAATAAACGCAAATGGCAGAAACTTTACCCGTATTTTCTACAGTTTACGGTTGCAGTAGCCAGCAATAACCACTGAAAGTAGATCATGCGATGCAGATCACCATTGTGGGCTGAGATTGGTTCTGAAGATGAGTTTTTACTTGGTGAGAGCAATGCAGAAAACCAACAGATGGACCATAATTTTATGCTTTTTTATCACTGTATTTCACAAACTAAAGCTGAATCATGTTTCCAAATTAAGTACTTTGGAGTTACAGAGTACCAGCACATGCAAGACGCTGTGCAAAACAGTTGTTTTTCAAAGGTTTCAAGCAGGGTAGTGTCAGACACTGGAATGACCTGGAAATTTTAAAGAACACTTTTCCAGGCCTTTAAAAAAACTGTGTATGCATGAAGAAATATGCAGAAATTATTGTATTCTAGTGTAGAGAAGGCTCAGGATCGTACATGTGAGGGAGTGAAATACATTTAAATTAACAATCCAACTTGTTTCTTTAATGAAATATAAAATTTATTAATTTATACATATTAATTTGCAAATCACATGTCTCTTTGTTTAAGAGCCTAAAACAAAGCATTTCAGCATGGAAGCATGTATTTATTGACATATTTAATTATATGTCATAACATATGTCTGTTTTTGTTAAATAGCATAAAACAAAGTATTTTAATATGAAATCACATATTAATACATTAATATCCCATGTGTCTGTCGGTTGAAGAGCATAAATGCATGAAATATGGTGTTTAAACAACGCATTTCAGTATTAAAACATGTTTTTTTTATGTGTAACAGCGTCCTGTATCATAACTACATCTCTGCTGTTTGTAACAAACCAAACCGTGTGAAAAACAAGTAAAAATTCAGGGAGGTATGATTTATTGGTTGGACACACAGCTTCTTCTGAACAAATAAATGCATTGGGAGCACGTGAGAGACCCATCCAAGATGGCGGCTGCGCTGAAACGTCAGCTCCATTAGGCAGCGCCAGTCCATGGGGCATCTACCTATAGCATGTAACATGTCATGTCTATGGCTGCAGCTACGTCACACAAACGTGCTTTGTGCCACACTAATTAAGGTCCAACCAGCTACAACACTTCAGAACCAAAGATAAAAACGGTTTAAAATGGAAATAACCCTGCTGGAACACACAGTTAATATCAAGTATTTACCAATACCACAAAAATGTTTTGAGAATGTTCATTCAAACAAATTATTGATGAATTGACAACTACAATAGCACCGAGTCATGGTACCGGTATCAATTCTGTGACACTGCAAGAGGCATGGTGCCATGTAATAATGATGAAACAACAAATAATAAAGACAAGGAACATATTTTATCTGGGAAAACCAAGTATTTTATCCCGTAACAATTGTGACTACACAGAGTTACACTGCATGAGACATCTTTCTTACGGTGATGCTGCACAGTGAAGCATTGGACTACAGACACTCTTTGATGGCTCTGAAAGAAAAGGCCTCTTCCAAAACAGACCCGGCGGCATGGGCGGGCATTGGAGGGCCGTGCCCGCCCTGTGAGCCAGCTGTGCCCGCCCTGGACTGGAAGCTGTCTTTTTTTTTTTTTTTTTTACCTCCAAGTGGCCATCGTCCTTTTAGTACTATCTTTGATGTGCCAATCATACAATTTAACCAATCAAATCAACGACTGACGGCAACATGCTAGCCAATCACAGCTGGAGTGGGGCGGGACACCGAGTCATAGCCTTCAGTCGCCGCCGCAGTTCAGTTGTGGTTGTCACTACCAGATCCGTACCGGTAGCACGATCCGTACCATCAGCCCATTTGCGCAAGCGCGAACAGAATAACTTCCGGGTCGCCAAAAACATAATGTAATTACGGTACTGAAAATACTTATTTCTATACTTAAAGCATTAATGAATGCTAAACTATATCGTATAGAAAACATTTAATATTTTTCTGGAGGAAAGGGATAAGTTTTACATTCTTTCCATTGTATTGCTTGCCGTCATCATCGGATATGCTCAGAAGTCCGGGAATATATTATTGTGCAACATTTGTCTGAATTGTCTGAATGCACTCTATTAGTTTTATTATTTGTTCAAATAGGACTGGAAAAAAATGTTTCATCCTTAATCATAAGGTCAATTTTGCTATGCAAATAATTTAAATTGAAATATAAATTAGTTGTATTAGAAAGTTAAAACTATCGATTAAGAGTTTGGCGCCCTCTGGTGTCCAAATCATAAACAAGAGAAGACCCCGTCGTCAAAGTAGCCGCATTGTTTATTTTTATTTTTTTTACAAAAAACAAACAGGGAATAGAACAAAGAACACATAACAAAGTCAGGGCATACTTTATTAAAATGCATTTATTAAGTACAAAATACACAAATACATATGCAAATCAAATAAATGATAAAAAAACCTGATGAATATTTGAAATAAAATATGTTTCTATACTCCTTTATGTGTTTATAGCTGTTTTTTTTATGTACTTTAAGAAATGGTGTATATATTTTTATTTCCCTAACCACAACTGGGAAACATTTTTGCTATTAAAAAAAATAAAAAACGTATTTCTGTATTTATTTGTAGAATATGCAATATTTACCTAAATACAAAGATATACAAAAAAAAACCCGGCCCGAAAAAAAGACAAAAGAATAAAATAGTAAGAAAAACGAAATATTGCCAACCGGAAGTTATTCTGTTTGCGCTTGCGCAAATGAGCTGATGGTACGGATCGTGCTACCGGTACGGATCGGGTAGTGACTGTGGTCACCGTTGGTGTCGGTAGAGCGGGATGAAAATTTGGTCTGATTACCAAACAATTACAAGAAGTGACAACGAAGCAGAGAGCGAGCTGGAAGGAGTGTTATTAATTTCTGTTTGAAATGCCAGCACTGAAGTCTAAACTGGAGTAAACATTAACGCTAGGAGGGTTAGCTAGACAGCTAGCAGGGTTAGCTAGGACAGCTACGAGCACAAGCTGTTCTGCCCCTTGTTCTCATAGCTGCTGTAATTACAGAACCTGTTCTTGTCAGAATTGTTACTTCAGTCAGTGTTCAGCCTGACACCAGCGCTCATGTTTATTAGCGTGTAGCTTATGCTGGACCTTTAAGTTAAGACAGCGCTACAGGTTACCCTATGTCACTGTTAGTTTCCAGTAACCCAAACCAGCATAAAACCTGCCCAACTTAAAATAAAAAAACAAGCCCAAATCTCAAACTCTCTCATGTTAAAAGCACAGAACTATTAAACACATAAGAACATGCCATCAGCACACAACTGCGCCAAAGCAAAGAAAAAAACTGCGCATATGGGCTCCAAACAAAATGTACAATCAGACAACCAAATAACACACAAGATCTCTTTAACAATCAGGATATATCAACCGGAAAAAAATAATTATAAATAGCTTCCCAACATGAGTTGTACATCTACCTTAATATAAACGTAATTTCTCTCAATATAGCTCAATTAAACATTTCTCTTACACGCAGTCATGAAATATTTTTAAGTTGATAAGTAGAACTCAACCCCTCTTAGGTGTTTACACTGACCAAACACTTGATAAACCATTATTCTTTTCTTGTTTTATTATAACAATATTATTCATTATAACTATTATTCATTGATGATGTCAGATCGACAGATTCAACTTATTTAAAAAATAGATAATGACTATTTTGATATATTTTGTTAGTAATTCTTTCTAAAAGCCCAACAAATGTTATAAAAAGCTTCCGAAATTTTTTTTTTTCCAGCTCAATGTGTTCAAAAGCCTAATTGGTTGGAAACCACACTGACTACACTATTGCTATTTGTTTGTTCGTTACAGTAGTCACAGAGCCACTGTTCAGCCTGAAGCATATATATATATATATATATATATATATATATATATATATATATATATAATATTTTTTTTTTTTTTTCTTTTTAAAGTGTGCCCCCCTAAAAAAATGGAATGCCCCCCCTGTAATTTGTTTCTACAGCCGGGTCTGTTCCAAAACGTGTTGAATATAAATTATTGGAGAAGAGAAAACAACTTAGGAAGTGGCATGCACTCTAACAAGGTTCCCAGAACCTTTGGAAAAGCACTAGGCCTTCATCCTTTCTGTACCAGCAGACCCACCCAGAGAATTTCTGGGGGGAGAAAAGCTCAATCTTTCCCTTATCAGATCAAAGTCCCAGTAGAGTTCAGCAAACCCCATGTTTATGTTTGTGATGGTTGGACAGAAAAGGCTTTTTCCTGATGTGGTGTGTAGAAAGGATGTAATGGTTGCTAGGTAACTTGGTAACCCCAGGATCTGTCACTTTGCTGCAGGTCTCTGATAGTGACCTTTGGAAATTTTCTTTTACATCTCTTCCATCCTACTCACTGTGCAGATGACAAGCTAGAATTTTCAATCGTTTTTGTTTTTCAACCAATTGGAATCATTCAGTTGAAATAAATACGTTTTTTTCTCCCAATATAAAAACACAAACTGAGAGCAAGCCAGTTTAAATAGTTTTCCTGTAGTAAACTACTTTTTATTTCAACTGAAATTCTTTGACTGAAATAATACTCCTAATTAAGACTTTATTTTGTAATGTTTAATAGAAGCAACAGGCCAACATAGGAAAATAAAGCTTTCATTGTTGACATTCACTTTAAAGGTAATCAGCTGATGTCTCTGGGTTTAATAAAACAAAAACAAAGACAGCACTGATCACAGTAGAGTAAGATCAGTAATGAATGGTTGCAGGTGTTGCTTTTTTGTAATTATTAGTCTCCTAATTGGACAAACGATTTTGCTGCCAGATGAGGTGTGGGAGCAGACGTGGGGAAAACAGTCGTCTCTCAGGAAAAGACCAATCTTAACTTACATAATGAAGAAAAACTGAGTTAAATTGCTCCCTCCCTCCCTCCATCTGTCTGTATTCTACCTTGCTGTGTTCTGCAGAGCTCAAGTCAAGGAAGTTATTCTGAGAAAGCAGCCCAAACAATAGAAGCAGATAGAGATGCTCCATTGTAAAGATAAATGTAATCAGTGTAATCCTGTTCTGTTGTCTGATCGCATCCTAAATCTAATCTGTATCTTGTCTTTCCATTTTCACAGGTTCTTGAAACCTCAGGGTTGACTAACGGACTTATGGGTCTATTGCTGGATCTTTGAGAAGAACTGGATTTCCCCCCTCTCATCACTGTCTTCCCTTCTCCTCCGTTTTCTATGTATTTTTTTACTGCAAACCAGTGGAGTTGACTCATCGAGAGCCAGACCCCATTGATTCACCTTTGACACTGCCTCATTTCTCTGAACTGTAAATCATGAAAACCTTTTTTCTGATTCCTGGCCAATCAGGATGGCCTTTTCCTGCACTTCTGTTGCTGTTTGTGACTTTTTTACTGATGAGGGGTTGCTGTCATGCAGCCCCCTCAGGCCCTGAGTCAGATTCCTGCTCCACCTTAGTGCAGAACCGTTTCTTTGGATTCTTTTTATCATCATCAGTGTTCTCCACTGTGCCTTGTTCCTGGACCCTGCAGAACCCAGATCCACGAAGATACACTATATTCATCAAGGTGACCAAACCCACGGGGGGCTGCGAGCCTTTTCAGCTGCGCACTTTCCAGTATGAGTCGTTCTTGGAGACCACACGCACCTACCTGGGCATGGAGAGTTTTGATGAGATTGTGAGGCTGTGCGACACCTCTGTCCCTGTGGCGTTCCTGGAAGGTGGAAAGCAGTTCCTGCAAATGAGGAAGGGCCCTCCTCGGGCAGCCATGGCCATCCAAAATGGTGATGAGGATTTTAAAACAGAATACCTGGTGGTGGGGAAGCGCAATCCAAGCATGGCGGCCTGTCAGATGCTGTGCCAGTGGCTGGAAGACTGCTTGGCCTCCAGCACGTCTAACAGACCCTGTGGCATTATGCAGACCCCCTGTCTGTGCTGGGACAAGCCTCCACAGCTCAGTGTGGGTAACAGTTGTTATCACAATGGAGTTTACTTGGAAAACTGTTTACCCAGCTTGAAAGAGAGTGGAAAAAACGCTGAAATAAATGGTGAGTGGTGTTTGTTTCATGGCAGTTTAAAATGAAAAATGTCTGAAATTACCGCATTGTTTTTGGATCAACTGTTCAGCCTTCCGAATCCACTGAAATGCTGAGATTAACAATTATCTCTGCTTGTCTTCAAAACAATGGGACAGACAAGAGTTTTCTTCCAAGAAACGGCAGAGAAAAGAGATTTTTGTTTTGTTTGTCCTTGAAAGCAATACTATTTAGCATGCTCTCAGCAAGATGCCAGAGAAATGGTATCTTCAGTGGCCATCAAAGCTGGGAAAATGTGTATCATTTGTGAAATGTGAGGACAGTTGTGTGACTTTGCCTCAGCAGCACTTGGGGGGGGGGCTTTGGCTGCAAATGGGAGAAAGAGGGACAGAAAGAAGTAAATGGAAGGTTTTAGGTTTCCTCTGATGGAAGTGAGCTCTGTGACCTTGCAGTGTCGGCAGCGTATTCAGTCCCTTTGCAGTCCAACAAGTGACACTTGATCGGCCTCAGGGAAGCTTTGGGAAACTGAGGAGAATCAAGTGGTGATACTGGATAGCTGTGAGGAGGCTCAACACAGAATGGGGGGGGGGGGCTTGAGTGATGTAAATAGAGACAAAGGAATAAGCTAGACACAGAGAAAGGCACAAACGCAGTGGGCTAAGGGCTCGTGGTTTGAAGTCTAATTGTCTGCTGCTTGATCCCAGCTCCCCTCCCTTTCCCTCTGTGGACAGGATGTGGCCTGACATCTCTATCCTTGCTTTGTCAGGACTATGGCCAGAGGGATAAAACATTTCTTGGCTCCCCTCTCCCTCTAACCTTTTTCCAGCATCTATCTCACAGTTTCTTTCACTGATTAGCCTTCGGTCTTAGTCCCTTTCCTCTCTTCTGCCTCCTTCTTATCTGTCCCACAATCGCTGCCTCTCCATCTCTCCCTCCCCAGGCTGATGGTGGGCTGATACTGAGCCAGTCATGGGAAGCCAACCAAGCAAGATGTTGCACTGGGTATCTCCTGCCTCATCCACCTCCGGTCTCCAAAGAAGCTAATATCCCCTTGCTACCTCTGCCTCCTCTTCAGTAGTTATCATACTTATGTAATCCTGCTTATGGTGCTTAACAGCAGGGTGTGGGTTGTGTGTGCCTTAAGGTGTGAAAGTTAAAACAGAAGTATATCATTCACCATTTGCTTATGAAAGAATAAAAAGCAAAGGACACGTATAGTTTTTCTATCTCCTTGTGTTTCAACCCACGCAGACAAAGCATCTTCTAGATCATAATCCAAGGTTCTCAGTGAAAGCCTTCTAATAAAACTGTATAATAGGCTAAAGTAGAAGTAGCATACTGTTTTTGGAATATTTGACTGGATGGGTGATGGGATGGATTAAATCGGTGGATGAAGACAAAGAAAGGCTGCAGAGATGAAATGGATTGTGAATGAAAATGGAAAAGGAAGCCAGCAGTTTAAGGCATGCTGTGCAGCAGCGAATGGGGCTAGAAGGGTGTCAGTTGTGAGCAATAAATGAACACAGAAGATCCAGAGTAGACAGACAGAAATGGGATGAAAGAATTAAAGGTAAATAAGCTCATCAGAGCTGATGGATAGAGTTGTGTGAGATGAAACAGGTTAGATTCAGATTGATGGATTGTAGGTAAGGTGTTTGTCTTTCTTGTGCATTTTCCGTATGGATTGTGGAATGTCACATCCAGCATCTGAGATGTTTCTTCTGTGCTATTTGTAATGTTTGAAAGTCCTGGGGCCTCAAATGCATCGCATTTCAGAAAAGTGCTGTTACTCAGCAGCTGACATTAAATGTCGGCAGTTTCTCAGCTGGATGTGGCAGGTCAAATTTCAAAATTTGATGCACATCACCTCCTGTTTAGTGAGGCAGAAGGCGAACAGATTTAGGTGGTCAATGGAGATGTTAATGCATCAAAATGTCCATTTTGGCACTGTTACCATTAATCATTCCTTTTCAATAAAATGTATTTTTTTATGTGTCCTTTTTGGCAGTGTAATATTAGGAATTGCTGTCTTAATGCCAAAGAGAGCCCAACTGATTTTTTTTTCAGAGGTGGAGCATTACTGCTTTCGCCATAGTGCTCCACTTGATTTATATATGCAAAAAGATTTATTAGATTTTATTCTGGGACTATTTCACGTTCAATGGACACAAAAATGGGAAGGTAGAAGAGAAAAAAAGGAAGAGAAAAAGATGAGACAAGATGCTAAAAGGGAGAAAAGGTGAGACTAGTAGAGGAGAGGAAAAGGAGAGAATAAAATAAAGTTCATGTGTCTAACAAGCTCCAAGCCTCCATCAGTAAAATCAAATCAGTCTCATGGCTTTTTGATAACATGTGTTTTATCATCTGAAGCTTGAATTAAGGCTGGTTTGTGCTTGACGCATATACTTTCCGCGCTGAATTGAGACATGCAGACACGTCTGCAGCTTGTATGCTATGCTTTTCCTCCGAAGTAGCTCTATTTTCCTAGAATCTAGAGGGCAGCACTGTGTTCTTACGCCAAGCGTACTACACCCCACTACACGTAAAAGTAGACAACAGCTGTTTCCAACATTTTAAAGCCTCTTCCTTTCTTCCAAGAGTGACGGCGATTTTGTCCAGGAAAATCTGTTGATCACAGAGATATTTTTGGGCTGAATCATAAAGATGTGCACATTTACGAACCTCCACCAGAAGCCGCTCTTGCTCGTATGGCATGTTTTCCACACTGGACTGTTTGCGTAGTTATGAATTTTTCTAGATGAACAAAAACTTTTGACTGCGTGGAGGGGCGTAGCCAAATTACATAAAGTGGCCCTGTGGACTTTGCGGATGAGTCGAGTATAAACCAGGCTTTATATCATCCCACTGAGGTCTTAATGTCCCTGTCATGCTGTTGTGGGTATTTAACATACTTCAAAGACATGACCTAATGTTTCATAAAATCCCTTTTATTTCATAACATTTAGATTTTATGGGAGAGCAGTTTAACACATGTACTCATTTTTAGAAAAAGGTTAAACTTCTATTAAACTGTATGGTTCATATTTATTGGAAGGGTAAACATGGGAAATCAAACAGTTTACTAAATATTGTTGAGAATTTAAAACATCTGATGTGGATCCAACAACTACTTATCACTATTAATGAAGTAAACTAAATGGAAATAAAGCAAGCCTAGATACTAATAAACAAAGCCACTATTATTATTGCCCCATGACCTTGCATGGACAAGCGGCTATAGACAATGGAACTATTATTATTATAAGTACATGATGTGTTCATGTGTATCAGTGTTTAAGAGGTTTAAAAGAAACCAACAGTGTTTCAGAACATAAAGTTTAGCATGCACTGGTGAGCAACCTATGAGCGGAGTAAATGCAGCTCCTGGACTGTGTGAGAAATCTTTAACCTTTAAGATGAGAGCTACGGTGGTTTTAAGGTTATTTTTGGAATGTCCTGACATTCAAACAGTCAAGGTAAAAGGTCGGGGGACAAATGTTTGTTGTAGTCAACTTCCCAAAAAATATGAATGAATGAACCAAAATCTTTGAATTAGATATCTTATGAAAGGAGCGGCATAGAGTCAATTTAATTTGTGTCGAGCTGTTTGGCACATAGACGGAAAGTTTAATTCCTTCATCTTCGATGAACAGCAGGACAGTGAGTGATTAAAGGACAGATCAGAGTGATGTGAGGAGATCAGAAAGTATGCAATTCAAATAATTTAAACAAAGGCTGCAAAAACAAGGCAAGTTGCAAAAAAATCAAAAGCCAAATGTGAAGTACAGTCAACTACAATTCAACCACAAAGCACAGGAAATATGAGGAAGAGTTTTGACCTTTACAAAAGCAAGAAAACAACAGGTTTCACACTGACACTGACTTCAGCTTCCAGCTAATTTCCACTTCAAGAAGGGCCAGCTTTATGAACCTTCCTGAAGCCCTTCTTTCCATATGAAATGTCACAACCCGACCTGTAAAAAAGTATCTGTCCCCTTGTTTTAAATTTTTTGTCAAACTTTTTCAAATAATCAAACAAACTTTAATATCAGATCAAGCTGACATGAATAAATTAGGATTGGAAGTACTCAATATTTAGTTATCCATAAATCTATAGAATCATTCCTAAATATTTGGATAAATGTGATGCTTTTTTTAAAGTGTGTGCCGACCCCTCCCCCACCATTTTTCTTTATCAGAGTATATTACACAACATATTCCAGCCTACCGTTTACAGTAGTTCAGTAATTTTTTCTGTATTATTTATAAACATTGTATTTGCTTTTTTATGCATTGTATTTTATGATCTTTAAAAATCTACTAGGATCTTTAATCTTTACCGTATCAATTATTTTTCCACACCAAAAAATATTTTGATTAGGTGAAACATGCTTTTACCATTCAGTCATCAGTTTATTGACACATATTTGTAGTTTTTCCAGAGTCTGGGACATAACAGGCTTTAGGAGATATACGTGACATAAGCTCAGCTGACCTCGCATCACTCCTTTTGCTGTAGGAGGTTTAATAAAAGCGGAAAAGCAAAAAAAAAGTATTTAAAAAGTCAAGGAGCTGTCTTACTTTCAAATATCTATATTATATTGTGATTGGCTATAAAGGAAGAATGGCTGACAGCCCGTTGACAGCAGGGGAAATCTGACTTTCACCATTCTGCTTTAACTCAAGTGTTCCGCCTCCAGTGGAAATGTCAGAATCAGTGTGAGATCACATCAGTTCCACGATTTGATCACCGCTGTCTGACTTTCTGATTCTGACTGACAGCTAAATAAACAACAGAGAAGCACACCTACAAAAAGTGACATCACGTGGAAAGAAGAAGAACTAGCCATTAACCCCACTGAGTCGCAGCTCTCTCTCTGGCTGCTGGCAGGCAGCTGCAGCTGAGGAAGATGAATGCGAAGGCTGCGTCCCTCCCTGCCAGCCTCCGCCTGGCTCGAGCTTGCCGTTGCTAATCTAAGGGTTTTCCACGCCACCATAAGGAGCATCAAGGAATCGTGCAGCAAGGTTCATGCATCTGCTCCTCTCCACACTGTTATGCGTGGATGCTCACACGCCTTCGCACACAGGATAACGCTGTGGAAAGTGCACACACACACACACTTGCTTGGATGTCACAGCAGAAAATGGCTCACGCAACAGTGCAACCACGCTCTGGTTCCCCGTGTGTGAGGTGGGTGGCTGACCGAGGGAAGAGGAGAAAGCTGATTTTGTGTGTGTGCAGAGAACTAGGTGTGGTGTTCACAGCAGGAACAGAGTGAGGGGAGATGGCGGGGAGACGCTCTGCGTTGATGCAGAGGTCACACCCCCTGCAGGCGGCCTCACAGTCTCCTTTCTTTTATTTCAAACTGAGGGAGGTTCAGACAAAATAAGCTTTCCCTATTGTTGCCCCCCCCCCCCCCCCCCTTAACGATCGGCATCACTTCCCAGAAACAATGACTGTGGTGATTATCACTGTGTTTATTTTTTAACCCCTGTCAAATCTGTCCGCTTGGCAGCTTTAGGCTATTATATTGAAGCAAGGGTTAGACATACGCTTCAGTGTTTTGCATTATTTCAGCTTACTCCTGTGCTTTGTGTAAAAGAAACTGCCTAGTTTCCATGTGCTGCTTCTGCAGCTGTTTCAGTGAAGATGGTGACAAAAGCATGAAATAATCCTGCATCAGCTTGTAACAACAATGAAAGCAAATCCAGAAGATGTACATTCAGCAATGTTCAGGAAGTGTATCGCCGTTTTCACAGTACGTGCCACAAGAAGGTAGTATCCCTACTGGAATGTCTGAAGCTGCCATGGGAATAGTGTAAACATTAAAAATGTCAGAATTGCAATAATACCTGACGGCTACTTTGAATAAAGTGACAGCGGAAGCACTTGTGGTTGTATTTTACCTGTCATGTGACTTTTGATTGTGTTTTGGGGGACAGTAAATGATTAAAATCAACAGTTATTAAATATATTGTAGCTAGAAAGAAAGCTCCAACAGGACACAAGCTGAGGAAAGTGGACATTATTAGTTGGTTTCCAGCAACAAAAGTAAGTGAGTTGTCTGAAAAGATGGTGCCAACATGCACGAGATTTCAAGATAGTAAAGATGGCAGTGGTTGGGATCTATTGTTGCTCCACCCTCTTTAATGTCTTCTAATTGAAACAGAATGATATTAAAAGTACCAGTTTCTGTAAACAACACTGAAGAAAACCGAATAAAATGTTGGAGTATTTGATAGTTACTCTGCAGTGGTCGGAAGCTTTTACAGCAACATATTTGTTGGAATTACCTCAGATTACATTAGGTAATCTTTTTCTGTAGAGGGCTGAGGATTTAAAAAGACTGCAACAAAACATGAGGTACACAGGGATGCAGCTGCTTAATCCCAGTCAAACAATTACAGCAGCATAATCGCACATCCACAGTGGGAAGATCTGTAAAGTTATTCACCAGAAAGATTCAGTGTCAGCCACATAGTATTGGTAACCTGTGAAACTAGTCATTTAAAAGCTGATGATATGCAATAGAGATGTTCAGCAGAAGCAATCAGTGTTATTATTTTACTTTAATCCCTTACACCCTAAATGTATGTGTATTCATAAAAAATAGTTTGTTGTCTAAGCATAAGATATTTACAGTGCATTTTGAGCCATTGTCGCAATATTTCAAATACGGACTTAATACTGTAAACTGGATGTCGTTCAAAGTCTGGCCACTAGATGGTGACACAGTGCTTAGAGTCTCACGCTTGGTTTGTGCTCACTGTGCATCAACAGGCATCTCGGCTGCTTTAAGACTAGTAACAGTTTAAGGGTATTATTTGACTTTAGTTTAAAAGGAGCTAGTGGGAATGTACATTGGGAACATTGATGAACCTCATCGGACACCTTTAACACACAATAGATGCATGGTAATGATGTGGATTGAGACGTTACAGATTGATAGACTTCATGCAGTTTTTTCAAGGACATCAAAACCACTTAGTAGAAAATGTTTGCAATGCATTGTTGGGCACCGTAGCTTGGAATATTAGCCACCAACCTCTGCTCGTATCGTTATAAAACAAAAAATAATGGGTATATTTTGTAACGCAAGTCAATGTGCGTTTCCCTATTGGCTGCTATCGTTCTGAAAGTAACGTGCTTATATTACAATCGGTGGACTGTTCAGATCGTTTGGACAAAGACCATCTGTATTTATTTTCCTTCACAGCCTGAACGATTCTCCACCAGCTCTGATAGGGTCAATGAGTTTGTTTGTCCTCCTCCAGGCCTTGTTTCATCCTTTAACAACAGGAATGATCCAAGGATGGTTAGTGTTTTATCAACTTAATTTTGAATTGTAAGTTTGGCAAATTACAAGTGACAAAGCTAATAGTGCCAGGACAAATAACAATACAGGCCTGTATTATTATTTGGCTGCCACGCCCCTGCTCACCCTAACAAATGATGTCTGAAGCTTTTTTCCTGCTGCAACACAATTGGTTTTTTGTTGTTTTTATTTTTACACCAGAAAGGCTCTGCAGTTAATCCACCAAACAACAACATGTGTCACACTGGATTCAATTTAGTGCTCTTGCTGCAACAAAAACCTGTGAATTATTCCTGTAATAAAATATTTTATATTTGCTGCTGTATGTTATGAAATGTGCTTTCTAAGATTGTGCTTGGTGATTCCGGTTGGATTTTAAATTCAGATTAAGGAAGTCAGTTCCCAATATTCTATATTTATGACAACATAGTATCACATATGTAGCCTTAAACTTTACCCTCAATGTCATGTGAATTGACCAGCGAAGCAAACTCCTGCCTCCATTTACAGAGCACAACAGTTGTATGAGTCATGAAGCACTGACAGTTTCACGATGTGAAAGGTAAAAGCAAACAAAGGTGAACGACATTTGCTGATGTCCCTTTAGTGTCCGAGCAAACCTGGGCGGTAAATCCTCATGGGCGAGGGAACAGAACCCCGTGTTGATGAGTTCTGCCCAGCATTTCCTGCTAAATTCCACATATTTGGGGGGGGGGGGGTTGTGTGATAAACCACAAAATTGGACATATTGTGCAGTGCAAGGTGGTTTTTCCTGTATTTATTTTCAATAAAAAAAATCTGAGTGTGACATAGATTTGTATTAATCCTCATTTAGTTTGCTACTCCTAAAAGAAATCCACCTGCGAGTAATTTGACACAGCATGGAGTGAAATATGTTATTGATTTATATTGTTATTGGGATTTAGCAGCAATTTAAAAGAAAAATTCCACTGGTTTGAGTTTCCTCTTTTGATAAAAATTTGACGTATCATAGATACAGCTGTTCTATTTCTGCTCTCAGAGGTTTGTTGCAGACCATTAGTGAACAAACATTATAAAGACCAAGGAACCCAGCAGAAAGCTCAGGGAAACAGCTGTGGAGAATCTTAAAGCAGGGTTAAAAATGTAACATTCTAACAAAAAGTTAACTTTAAGAACCTTTAAACTGTACTTGTCCACTGCTGTTTTAAAATCTCTGTCCAATAAGGTGCGCTCACTTGTCAGGTAATTTCAATTTCTTTAAGTCAATGTCAGAGCAAGTGTCATAGCAACCAAGCCTGTTTTGGGTAGTTGGGGATTGAAATCAGATAGTAATGCGAGCCTCGTGTCGTTTTAAAATGAAGACATTGACCTTGATGAACTTGACGTTTCTATTCTCCAACTAAAGCCTCAGCTGCATTTCTAGTTCGCTTGAAGCGAGTTAAGTTGCTGCCTATCTGCTTCCTGGAGGCTGCTGGTGGACAGCGTATGCCAGGTCCCTCCTCCCACCGCCTCACCATTTATTAAACATTCATGCTTTAATTAAGCAATTTTACTGCTGATAGTTACTGCTTCATGATAAAAGCTGCGCTCCAGGATGAAAATGGTAAGCAGGAAAATGTTACTGTGTGTTTAAGGCTCCATCAATTTCCAGCCATTTGCCAAAAAAAAGAGGATTAGGAAAGTAGAAATATCTCCTGAGTCTTTTCGGCCGCTTTCTCATCAGTCATGTGTGACTGCTGGAGAATAATCAGCTGGTGTACGGCCTTGATAGGGAAGCCTCAGGTTTCTGACAGGGAGCTTGTGACCACTGTTACTCTTTCTCCATCTTCTTTTTTTTTTTTTTTAAGAAATGCACCCCGGTGGAGGGGATTCGAAACCCTTTCTTCCCCTCACACAAGCAGTGTATTAGTTACGAGACTGTTGTATCTTGGAAGTTTGAAATTATGTGTGTGTCAGGGAGAAAATGGAGAATTAAAGAGAGTGCTGGCGGTCTCCTTGGCTGCGAGGACATTTAATGTTAGTGTGACTGTTGCTGTAGTTCTTCACATTTCGACAATGAAGATAAATCACCTCAGACCTCGGCGAGGCCCGTGTTTACTGCTGCCATGTGCCGAAGCTAGACGGTCGGTGTGCCGCTGCCTCTGTGTGCCTCTGTGTGCCTCTGTGTCCTTGTTAAGCACAGGCGGTGGCTCTGCAGGATGGCTGTAAAGGCTGCTCTCCTTGTCAGTATCACCTGAAATGACACCCAGAGGTGACACACTGTCACACCCACAGGCATGCACAGGACACAAACTCTGGTCCACAGAGCCACAATAAGCTAAGCAGATCTTAGCCAAAGCCTGCCACGGCCAGAAAAAGGACTCATTAGTGCAGACATCTTCCACGAAATGCTTTAACAACACTGATACACACACACAAGCAAACAAACAGGCGCCGAGCAACGCACACCCATCTGAGTGCTCCCTGTAGTGGACCTGATTTCTGAAGTTAAGTTCTGCTGCAAATGATACTGACACCGTACATCTGAGCCCTTGTTGCTGTGTCTTGGACAGGTTTTAAAAGCGGCTATAATGTAGAAGACATCTGTGAGTCAGAAATCAAGGGTGTTAATTTGATTTTCTACCTTAAGCATTGCAGAAACAAGAGAGTGCTGTGTCACCCTACAAACTGAAGCTGCTGTCACGTCTCAGGGATTTCTCGGCTAGAGATGGCGGCTTTGTGCATACAAGTACTTCATCATTCAGGTGAAACTCAATCTGCTGTTTGTTGGGTTTTTATTTAACTGGACACGAAATGAAGTGCAGCCTCATAGGATTGTAGAATTTAATTTAATTTAGGCATGGGCCTGTAAGAGATTCTCCCAGTATGACAGTCTTGAGGAAAAATATGTTATTTTAAAGTATCACAGCATTCACTCAAAACATAATATAAAACAGAAAGACAATGGCTACTTCAAGATAATCTAACATACAGAGCATTGCAGTTGTAAATTTATGTGTAACATCTCTGTATTGTTATCTACCTTCTGATTTATAGACAGTTCTGCTCTTCATAGATCTGGTAAAGTTGGTTATCTGAGCAGGTAGTTGCCAGGCTGTCTGCTCAGGTAACCATCCTGCATTCAGCTGCTTTAAAGACGTGCAACTCAGTTTGGCAATTTCATTTTCAAAACAGGTATCTTAATGAGTTATGAGTAGGGCAGCTTTTAGTACCACCATA